>LJIJ01000866.1:0-69365 GCA_001718145.1 Orchesella cincta
GTTTCTCAAATCCGTGACAAAACTCGAGTTATCAAGAATTGGATTTTCTTTGCCTTGAATGGACAGCCGTCATTCGTTGACTACTTATTCAAGTAATGTAAATCCAGAGAAAACTTAAGCACACATTATGCGTATGTAACTTGGATTGGGTGTCATTCATCACAAATGCAGTCGAGTATGTCATTGCATTCCGGTTGTGACGATGAAAATTAAACTATATTTCTACAGATAAAATTTTTATTTCTCGTATACAAAGCTTTGTAAAAGAACATACCCGCTTACCGCTTTTTAACAGACAGCCTTGCATTTCAATTGTGTACGTGCATAAAATTATACTAAATGGATGACGATTGACGATTGCAAATGATGTAATAAAAGCTTGCGTTAATATAATCACACATGCAGATGAGTGAGGGGGTGCTTAAATACAACAGAATCTTTAAGTAGCATCAAGGTCAGTTGAATTCATCCATTTAATTGAATTGGAGCTAGAATGCCACTGTGTGCGTGCGCGGAGTGAGTCAAGTTTTTTAATGTCATTAAACGACACTAGCCAGGAGAGAGCTTAAAGCAAGAATCACGTCTCCTTTCATCTGCTTTAATCGATGGTGGAGACTTTCTGCCCTCAGGTTATTAAACAACTTTACTTCACAGAAGCGTGCAGCAGAAATAGACAGAAAAGGTCACAAGATCACATCACAATCTGCAATGTTTCATTCATGAATCCATGCATGTCCATCCATTCCTCCAGTAATCCAGCATACAGCTGAGCTTGAGTTGTTCCAGCAAGACTGGGGAACAAACAGTATTTCAGAGGGTTTTTGAAGCCTGTGACATTAACTTTGAGAAAAAATTGGAGAACAATCAACTGTGAAATATTTTTAAATTTAAAGCTTTATGGTTCTGACCATGCAACTACGGACTTACGCGTACTCTTTTTCAACTCTTTAAAAATTAATTAACCAATTATTCAAAATATCAGTTAATTTGATGGCGACGTTAAGACCAAGAGAGAAATGGGACCACAAAATTGAGTTCGTGTTATCGACCATTGGTTTCGCTGTGGGCTTAGGCAATGTTTGGCGGTTCCCATACCTTTGTTACAAAAATGGAGGAGGTACGGTAAACATCAATATATTCTTTTCTTGGTTTATTTTAACATAAATTAGAATTAGGGTATACGTAAGGGAGTCCCGTTGGAGTTGAGAGTAGTCTGATACATTGATTGACTGAAAATTTTATGGAGAACAAAGTTTTTATATCAATTTTGTGTGCTAATGCTCCGATTTCCTGAAAATAGGCCTGGAAGGAACCCGATTGGGTCTAATAGGGTTGTACCTACCATAGTAATATTACATAGATAGATATGCATTTCTAATCATATTTCATATCTAGATACTTTTTGAGTACTAATTTGTGTTTCAAATGTCTCGGCCACGAATTGATTCTTTATGTTGTGTTATACTGCCACTATAGTGAGACGTTAGGCAATTAACATTCGAAAGCGAGATTATAAGGTTATTGTGCTGCACAATTGTACAGCTATTATGAGTCGACCCAAATGGTGTATTCCGCGAAATCGCCCTTTGTGTACACGGGTGTAACTATAGAACGCATACCCTGTTGGGTGAATTATCGAACCATATATCGCATATGCCTCAACTCCAACGGCCTTTTTTATTATTTGTTCCTAAATTAGTTGTGTCCAAATGATGCATGATGGTACACGAGAAACGGGAGACATATCTCACTTTTTGTCCTGAGGGAATATTCTAAACAATATGCGTAGAGTTGTACTCAACATGACATAATGTGACATCTCATTTCCTCCTATTTGCATATATTAGTATATCACGTCAACTCTTTTCCTCTTTTGCTACAGGTGCATTTTTATTCCCTTACATTATATGTCTCGTGACGGGTGGGATTCCCATGTTCTTTCTGGAGATTGCCCTTGGCCAATATACAAGTGAAGGAGGTATTACAGTGTGGTCGAAAATTTCACCATTATTCACAGGTACTTTCACTTTGGCTCAAAATGTTCTTTTCACGAAGGGAGCAAATACTTTAATCTTTTTTGTCTCGTTTATATTTCGTCTTTCACACATCGGGTCACAGGAATAGGATATGCTACCACAATAATTTGTTTCTTACTCAACGTATACTATATTGTCATCTTGGCATGGGCTGTTCACTTTTTTTTCGCCTCATTTACAACTCAACTTCCATGGGCCACTTGTGGAAACTATTGGAACACCCAAAATTGCTTTCAGGATTGACACGGAATTGGAAATGCCGACCTATAATATTTGGGGCAAACAACAAAAATGAAGTGAACAGCCATGCCAAGATGACAATATAATATACGTTGAGTAAAGAAAAATTATTGTGGTAGCATATCCTATTCCTGTGACCCGATGTGTGAAAGACGAAATATAAACGAGACAAAAAAGATTAAAGTATTTGCTCCTTCGTGAAAAGAACATTTTGAGCCAAAGTGAAAGTACCTGTGAATAATGGTGAAATTTTCGACCACACTGTAATACCTCCTTCACTTGTATATTGGCCAAGGGCAATCTCCAGAAAGAACATGGAATCCCACCCGTCACGAGACATATAATGTAAGGGAATAAAATGCACCTGTAGCAAAAGAGGAAAAGAGTTGACGTGATATACTAATATATGCAAATAGGAGGAAATGAGATGTCACATTATGTCATGTGAGTACAACTCTACGCATATTTTTAGAATATTCCCTCAGGACAAAAGTGAGATATGTCTCCCGTTTTCGTGTACCATCATGCATCATTTGGACACAACTAATTTAGGAACAAATAATAGGCCCGTTGGAGTTAAGCATATGCGATAATTATAGGCGATAAGCTTCACGAAATTCACCCAACAGGGTATGCGTTCTATAGTTACACCCGTGTTACACAAAGGGGCGATTTCGCTGAATACACCATTTGGGTCGACTCATAATAGCTGTACAAATTGTGCAGCACAATAACCTTATAATCTCGCTTTCGAATGTTAATTGCCTAACAGTCTCACTATAGTGGCAGTGTACACAACCTAATATCAATTCGTGGCCGAGACATTTGAAACACAAATAAGTACTAAAAAAGTATCTCGATATGAAATATGAGTAGAAATGTATATCTACTATATAATATTACTAGGTACAACCCTATAAGACCCAATCGGGTTCCAGGCCTATTTTCAGGAAATCGGAGCATAAGCACACAAAATTGATATAAAAACTTTGTTCTCCATAAAATTTTCAGTCAATCAATGTATCAGACTACCCTCAACTCTAACGGGCTACTTTACGTATACCCTAATTTATGTTAAAATAAACCAAGAAAAGAATATATTGATGTTTACCGTACCTCCTCCATTTTTGTAACAAAGGTATGGGAACCGCCCAAACATTGCCTAAGCCACAGCGAAACAATGGTCGATAACACGAATTCAATTTTGTGGTCCCACTTCTCTCTTGGTCTTAACGTCGCCATCAAATTAACTGATATTTTAAATAATTGGTTAATTAATTTTTTAAAGAGTTGAAAAAGAGTACGCGGTAAGTCCGTAGTTGCATGGTCAGAACCATAAAGCTTTAAATTTAAAAATATTTCACAGTTGATTGTTCTCCAATTTTTTTCCAAAGTTAATGTCACAGGCTTCAAAAACCTCTGAAATACTGTTTGTTCCCCAGTCTTGCTGGAACCACTCAAGCTCAGCTGTATGCTGGATTACTGGAGGAATGGATGGACATGCATGGATTTATGAATGAAACATTGCAGATTGTGATGTGATCTTGTGACCTTTTCTGTCTATTTCTGCTGCACGCTTTGTGAAGTAAAGTTGTTTAATAACCCGAGGGCAGAAAGTCTCCACCATCGATTAAGCAGACGATAGGAGACGTGATTCTTGCTTTAAGCTATCTCTGGCTAGTGTCGTTTAATGACATAAAAAACTTGACTCACTCGCGCACGCACACAGTGGCATTCTAGCTCCAATTCAATTAAATGGATGAATTCAACTGACCTTGATGCTACTTAAAGATTCTGTTGTATTAAGCATCCCCTCACTCATCCGCATGTGTACATTTTTATGGCAAGCTTTTATTACATCATTTGCAATCGTCATCCATTTAGTATAATTTTATGCACGTACACAATTGAAAATGCAAGGCTGTCTGTTAAAAAGCGGTGTTCTTTTACAAAGACTTTGTATACGAGAAATAAAACTTTTATCTGTAGAAATATAGTTTAATTTTCATCGTCACAACCGGAATGCAATGAACATACTCGACTGCATTTGTGATGAATGACACCATAAGTTACATACGCATTATATGCTTACGTTTTCTCTGGATTTACATTACTTGAATAAGTAGTCAACGAATGACGGCTGTCCATTCAAGGCAAAGAAAATCCAATTCTTATAACTCCGAGTTTTGTCACGGATTTGAGAAACCATCATATTAGGCAGTTGCATGTAATAATGAGACATAATGTCCTTATCGCATACACTTTTTTATCATCATCGAAAACTCGTTCAAATTTCTAAAACTTGACTGATTCCATGCATACGTATTTTATTGCTATTCGTACTTTAATTAGTGTTGATATTTTTTTTTACACAAAAAAGCTTGTTTATAGACAATTTGGGCGTTATATGCTGTTTACTCTCTAGCTTCTCATCTAATTAGTAGTGATTATGCCAGCATTGGTTACCTCACACCGCCTACCGCTTGCTCTAAGCAACCCATATTGATCACTTTGATCAGTATGATTAGAGAGATATTTTGTTTCCTGCCTGCAACTTTGATTTAATGAACATGTATGAGCATACAGTGTAGGTGGATCGTTAGTATTAGTATTGCATGAGCGAATTAAATTACTGTGAATGTTTTTTGGCTCAATTTTATTTACTTTTATTATGCATCAATACCAATCTTTAATTTGGAAAGACCCGGTCTCTGACACGGCCAATCTCTTTTATATTAGTATAAACTTCAAACGAAAGAAAGTGTGCACTTTCCGCCTATCGCATTTACTCGCTCCTTAATGAGGTCAAATATTTGGTAGCTGTTTGATAATGATAAAGTAGTAGTAGTATTTGTTTCCATTAAAATTAGATGCTGTTCTACTTGGAAATCGCAGTCATCCGAAAGTATAATAAACAATTGTTAAATTAAATTGTTAAACATACACGCATTCACTAGATAGGAAAATTAGAAAGTATGCTATCATCAAGTTTGTGCACGGCTAATTGATTGTTGCCCTTTATCAATATTTTTGGTGCTGATTTGCACAAAAAGTAAAATATTCAGCTAGAAATTTAGCACCAACATTTTGTATTATACTTAACTACTCCAATCTGGGAGACAAATAAAAAAGAATGTAAATTTATTGGTAAATGTATTGTCAAACTGGTCTTTTCTCACTTTGCCCCAGTTATATAACCTTATACAGGTAACTGAATACGTTAATGTATGAACGTGCTATGTCAAAATGTCAACTCGTCGCTTTACATCCGGATTCTAGTATCACTAGTTAAGTTGTTTGTACGTAATTTGTTTTTGTGGAAAACTCCTCATTATCCCATACTTGACCTTTTGTAAATGATGCAAAACATTTTTCACTAAACAATTCAGCGTGTTAGTTGACAAAAATCATTTATTTATTTATATCAACAAAATACTCATAATAAAATATTTTTCTTTCAGAAACGTCAATAAAGTTAAAAAGAGCAGAAATAAAAGCTCTCAAACTTTCCTATTCCTTGTTTGTACATTTTTTTCAACAAAATGACAACATTAAAAAATGAATAAACCCTTCTATAGAAGGTGCTCTTACGTGCTAAAAAATAAAAATTCACAAAAATAAAACATTATTTCCCCCAATCAAATTAATGGAAAACATTACTCCAGTCTCCATTCATTCAAGTATTTAGCATTAAATAGGATTTCTTGGTAAGAGCTCTTATAAGCTACGACGTTTTTTCCTTAGAATTACACAAAGTCCTTACCATCTTTACTTCTTTTGACTTTGTCTTTCTTCTTCGTGTTTCATAATGAGATCATTTTAATATATTTTTAGGGAATTCAAAAACTATTTCCAAGAGTTTGTAAAAGTAGGCAGGAGCAGACTCATATTACTTAACTTAAACACATATTAAAGTGACTGTAGATATTTTAAGACTTCAATTTTCCATTTCCTTTCCTTCTCTTTGTGGCGTTACTTTACATTGATTTAGCTCAGCTCAATTGTGTCTAGACCTGGAGCTTCGAAAATGGATGAAACGTGAGTATTACTAGGTCTTCTTACCGAGCTCGTGGCAACTCCAGTTGCCTTCTCGATAATTGTGTTGACTCCTGGAAAATTATTATAGAAATATGTTTCTTGTTATTTCTCGGTGTTAGTACCAAAAGCACGTTCACACAGCTGCCATACATACAAATTAGAAATGTGAGAATAATACAACAGGCTTGCATACGTTTAAGACAAGAGAATTTTTCCGACAACTCCTTTAAAGTGGAGCGGTTGCATACGAAAACCACAAAAATTGCAATGGCTTGCAGAATATTAACGAGATCAAGAAACTTCCATATCCAATGCAAAGGTTTTCCTGGTTCAGTACAAGCCCATGAAATGACCTCAAAAATCCATGTGACTCCAGCCAGCATGAATAACTTGCCAAAGAATCTGATCCTGCAAAAAATATAGAATAAGATTTTACTTTTCTCTCACCTTATGAATGCAGAGGATCGTTAACCTATAAAAAATCCATTTCCCAAAATTTCTTTCTCATGGCCAAACGTATTTTTTTAAAACCATATAATTTAATACACGATGCATGGTTTTCAGCAAGAGATGTAAGTAAAGTACGTGATGTCTTACTTGTGCTTCAGCATATTGCTTTTCATTCCACTCATCTTTGCCATTTGCTGACTTTTGTAGATGTAATACAATGTGGTAGGGAAGAGTATCAGGTTACAAGCTAAGAGCACGGAAATTGGCCCGAATAGGTATGGTAAGTCAGCCTGTCTATCCATTGTGCATCGACTTACCCCATATCTCGGTACTATAACTTCGCTCTCCGGGTCATCCCTGAAGGTTTAGTAAAAGTGCATACATAAAATTTCCTATAAAATACTTTAGTATACCATCAAACATCTGAGCATAAACCTAAATATATAAACTGGCTCTACATAATGCTAAAATTACCCATAAATTTCGTCAAGTATAAGCCCAACGGATACGATTATGACTGGTAGCCCTATGGCAAACACGGAATAGAATAGGAAGCGTATCAGTTCTTTCCTTCGTCCAGGATTTGGATTCATTGATCTGTAAAACAAGGTTATGAACGTGTGATTATGGATGGACCACGGAAATTCGGAGAAAGTTCACTTCAATTTAGTTAGGTAAACATAAACATTGATAAACGATAAACACTGTGTTGGATAATCTCATGAAGAATGAAAACATGACGTTACGTGTTGATTATAGGCCTTGTAAAATTCAAGTGGAAGCACAAAGCGAAAGTGAACCAATTTTCTGGACATGTGCACGTACCTAAAAGTCCAATAGATATCAAAGTTGAGAGCAGTGAGCCAGGCAAAAGTCGACAGGAAGAAGAAGTGGCACGCAATTCCTGAAAAGATTAATTACAACTAAATGTAGTAGGGAAATTTGGCATTTCAAATCGCAGCTCACGTAGAAAAATGGCTAGTACAAGTGATTTATCAATCAAGACTACTTAAATGCACGACGGAAATATAAAAATTTACAGGTTGAATACAAAGCAAACATAAAAAGTTAGGTGCATCGCTCTTGTACCTATAAACGAGCAGTCGTAGCCTCCAACGGACATCAAATGAGCCAAACTGAGGAAGACAAAAGTCAACAAAAGCGACAAGACATATCCGAGAAACGTCCACCCATGAACATTTTGACGCCTCCAGAGTATCAGGTAAACAACAGCCGTCAGAAATAAAAAGACTGAAGCAACCATCATGGCAATAACATACATGAGATTTGGCATCCCCTGCAAGCAAACATTGTCAAGTGTACTTTCTTTTGCATCAATAATAGGTATTATGCTCCTATTTCTGTACATGGATATTGCTCAATGAGCCAATTAGTTTTAGCTGCGTAAACAAACTGAAATATTCAGCGACTTACATCCAAAGAAGTGTCAGGATCCTCAAGAAAGTCCGTGCAAACTAGCATAACAGTGTCAATTTCATCACCTGAGAATTGTCCTAGCACTGGATTGTTGGGAAATTCATGTTGCGTATCATTCTCAGCCTTAAAGTTCATTGCTCCATCAACGCAATGCACACCCTTGGGCACTCTTTCCCAAGAATTTCTTCCAATTTTCATTACAACATTGCCATCCTTTAAAACTCGGAACCTATGAAACAGTAATACATCATACTGTGGACTGATTTAGCAACGTAAATTAATAAGTATAACAGTCAAAAATGTGAGGAGCTTGTGAAATCTACAACAGGAGAAGAATTTTACATTATCGAAATTGTGTTTGCATCAGTACTATACCATTATAGTAATTTATTCACGAGCATACTGAATAACAACATACTTTGAGTTTTCATATGAAGCACATTAAGTAGAAGCCCAAACTTTTTAGAGCTTAGTTCACTTACGGAGAAGCTTCCATTCCATCGAAATCCTTGAGAGTCATAAGGAAAAACCCTCCGTCACAAAAATTCTTAGGATGTGCTTCCATATACCTGACTTGAACATTTGCGGCAAGTGTGGCATCCAACCTGTCATATTTGTTCATGTACAAGAATGGATTCCAAGACTTTGGCCCTGAAGCTTCACAACTAAGTTTTCCATTGCCTTTGTCATAATGTTGTAAGTCCCAGACTTTTCCGGGCTCACAACATTTCTGGACACATGCACTTCTTTCGGAGGAGCATCGCGGCTCACAAATTTTGACAGCCACCGTAACCGTATCAGATTGTGTAATGCTGCAATGTCAAACACATAAGATTAAGTACACAGCCGGACTTCATGTGAAACAAGGAGTGAAGTTGAAAAAGAGCAATTTAATGTGCTTCACAGAGGAATCGTTCATGTGTACATTGTAGTTTACATGACTAAAATGTTTAACCATCCCACGCGACCTGTTGCATTACTTTTTCATAGTATATGAGTCTTTTCACTTGTTTAATCTTCGTTTTTAAACTTGCCTGTGCAAACAAAACTCTTCCTTGGAGAAATAAGTCTTGTCATGGAGCATAGATCCAGTTTGAAACAAGGTCAAAACTTCAGTTAAGTCTTGTGAGTCCTGGAGTGAGACTTGCAAAGTAGCAACTCGCCCTGTCTTTGGCTCACAGCGAAAATTGGAGGATGTGAGCCTACACACACATGCAAAATATTAATAATATTTACGTAGGTGTATTATAATTTAATATATACGTATAACATTCATGTATTCATATGAATTAGGGAACACGCTCCACCGAACCCAGACTCTAGAGAGTTCATTAATGATATTAAATTGTGCCTAAGCAGTAAACTTTACAACATATTCACCCTTACTTGACTGATATTGTTCTTGATTCTGAACGATTCGTCAAATCTTGAGAAGATATTAAAATACTCGGAACTTCCACTTCATCTCCCAGAAAAGAACCAGTGCACTTTGGAAGAGTCATGTCAATTACTTTGGTACACGCTTGATTGAACAAGCAGAGCAGAAGCACCAGATGCAACATCATGAGGCGTGGAAAAGAAAAATGATTCTTGATAAAATTCGTCATTTCTCAATAAAAATTATTTTATACTCGAACAAATTCTTAGTTATAAGACACGCATGAGGAATCAGTTTTATGCAAAACCAAAACTATATAAAAACTCGTATTCAAAGCTATGCATTAATATATTGGCGGCTCAATAATATTCTTTTCACACTCAGAAAATGTCTTAACTATCTTGACGAGTTGAAGACAACTGATAATCAGCCAGAAAATTGTCTAAAGTGCAAAGACATGGATAAATTATGTCGTCGTGACTTTGGGCCTGCCTCCTAGTCCTGGACTGGGCAAGTATATAGGTACGTGTAATTTGTGATGATAAATATATTTTCATAAAAAAAGCACTTCAAAGGAATGCGTATGGAAAATACTGTTGAAAGAGTATTTCTTGATACGGGCGCACCATAATATGCATAATGTACCTTACATTGTTAGGTGAACTAACTATATATTGATGAACACATCATCAACATATATATCGTATTACTTGCATTTTCATAAAGATGTCCAAATTTTTGTATTCAATGTGGTATTCCTAAAAATAATAGTGTCTGTTTTCATGACACACGGAAAAGGTACTCATCATAATAGTATCTGAAACGAAGCAGTATCATCAGCAGCATAAATACATCTCACGCACCTATTCCTTACACCATACCTATATATAACTTCCTTGAAGCCATATCCTACCTTACCAAAGTTTTATACAGCAGTGAATTCTATTATATGCCATACCATTCCATCGTAAAGCACTGCATATACTTGCATTTACAAATTGCTGGTATGTGGAAATCTTTTTCATAATTTGCTTTGAGGTTTCCTCTCCAAATGGTCATTTATATATATTTATCTCAAAAACAGTAGCTACATTGTGCTTGACTCAACAGAAATTTTTAGAATGCAGCAAATTTAACATTCCAGAAGAGCATCATATCATTTGTACATTCTTGGATATGTAAATGGCACTGCATGAAATATCGAGGGGGCAGTTATGTGCAGTGATGTGTAGGACGGCAAGATCTAGGTTAGCATGAAATTAAACCTTTTGTACCACAGTTATTTCCTTGTGTGAGAACATGGATAATGCACAAAAATGTTATGTTACTTTGTGCAATATAGGACGGTATACGTGAACTATTCCAGTATTATCTCCCAAGACTAAAGATCTGTATGAGTCTAGAAGGTCATTATTCACACATTGCATGTTTGATGCCAAAACCAAGATAAGATTATATACGTTATTCAACGGCTTGTTTGTTTTAATTTTAGTAGTAAACTTTATGAACCTAAATACTTGACATCAAATAAATCATCTCAAGATTACACCTACTAATGTTTGCTTTTCGGTAGAATGGATTAGCAAGCAGATGAAAGAAGAAAACAAATTCTTGACCTTTATATACCACACTAGTCGTAAATGTGTGTATAATCTGGGTTACTTCAAAGGTAAAGCGATACGGGTTGGATTTGGGTGCGGTGTGTGGATTGGAGGGTTTGACTTTACTGATTCAATTCAAGTTTCCTGTTGGGCATGTTGATGCAGATGTTGTTTTGCAGCATTCTAGTTGTTTATGTACGTATACCTGGAATATAATAACAAATATAACAAGAAAGTAAAAGCTATAATCACATAAATCTCCGGTTTATCCAATGCATATTCAATAAGTGAGGTTGACGCGTTTTCTTAAAATTTTCTTTGATGCACTAAACAAGTCAAACAACAACCCGTATTATCATGATTTCTAGCAAGTGCATTAGGAATTCGTAGAAGGGACCGCAAACTTGTATGGGAAAGCAGTCTGGTATTTATACTTTATTTGGAAGAAAATGTCGCAGCATTAAGACACTAGACTGCAAGTTCCGACAAGTTATCTGATACTTGTGACATTTGTTCATGACAAACTTGGGTTGTAGTTCTACCTGTCGTTTGACAGCAAGTTGGATTCTGAGGAGAGGAATCAACGTTTCAAAACTGTTTAACAAAGCCAGCATCACTGTGGCATTTCTTGTGTGTCCACTTAAAACAAATTTGGACAGTCATGCACCAACGTAAGCGATTCATGTAGCTGCAAACTAAATGAAGGTGAATAATGGGAAAGTTTTTGTGAGGGTGGTGGATACATTATATTTATGACAAGAATCCTAGGGAATGCACAAAGCTGTTCATTATAGTTGTAAGTTAAAAGCTTAATATATACAACTAGACTTTGTTTCAATTTGGTCATCACGTCGGTGGATCACACCAGGGCTGAGTAAAAAGGTGCAGATTATACTATACCTGACTCATAAAGATGGATACAAAACATGATTTTGTTGTCAACCCTTTCTATTTCGTCTAGACACAAAATTTTACTGGCTGTAGGACTTGCAGATATACATTTTTCTTAGGAAATGGAGACCCTTTGTTTGGGAACATGGACTATCAAGCCGAAATGAGTTCTGAAGGAAACCAAAAATGGGCCCAACCTTTTTAATGGCTGCAATTGGGATGGATGGAGCTGAGCTTTAAAAAGTATGCGAATGGGAGAATGCCGAAAGGCAGGCAAGGTGTCGTCGAAACAGAAAGTTTTTTGTTTATAAACAGTACGGATATCTATTATGCACTATATGCATTATCATGAAAAAGAAACAGCACATGAAGCAAAATACTTTTTCATGGGCTTGTAATTTCGGATTACATCTCAGCTCAGATTACAACAGTCTGTGGCATGGAATATTAAACGTGAAAACTGAGGAAAATACGAAACGAGGAAAAAAGAGTTTCACTCCCGGTCGGGGTTTAGCTGCATTATGAGAGGAATACATAAATGAGTGCAATTACTGTACTACTTTTGTTTTTCGACACGCTTTGAATATTATGAAACCTAATGTCTCTTTCTGTAGAAACTTTGCTATTCCCTGTTGTAATTTCAGTAAAATTAGTTTCATCCTGACTCAAAATTCCTGAGACAAGTTTGTACAGAAGGGAGGAGTGCAAATTTGCTTTCTTCTCTTCAACCCACATCTATAATTAGCTTTTTTATACCTGAGCTCACTGCTCAATATAAAAATCTTCTCTTCCCGTGCTATTAATGAACTACGTGCGCATTATTTTCAAAACCCAAAACATATACAATGGTGAAAGTTTTCTGCACAGTGTGCGAAACATCAGTTTTTGAAAGGTTTAGATGGGGAGGTGAGTTTTAGTGAAGTGTTGATTTTCGGAATTGGACATGCTTACATTACCTATAAGCTTAACCTTAATTTATATTATATATAGCTACAGCTTTTCTAATTAATTAGACATCTCGGTACCTGGCATTTGTGTTGGGTAAATCTAAATCCTCATTCCAATTTGTACATTATCCAGTTACTTTTTTATATGTTGATTATCTATTCTCTGATGGTAAGGGATACATGTTTTTAATTTAGGAATTTTAGGAAACATTGTTGTCGTATAGTTTCATACGTCACTGTAAACGACTATATAATTCGACATAAAAAAGGAAAACAAGACTTGCTTTATTTATATGGATCCCAAATCGTGATCTTCTCCAAAGAATTTTTCAATTTTCTTTCTCTAGGAAAAAAAGTCCCATTAAAAACATGAAAAAGCATTTACATGCGTCTATAAAGCCATTGACACATAATTGCTATAGAAGAACTGATGTTGGCGCATCGCCGCAAGTATGGCTGCATGAGCATTCCTTCTGTTGCATTTTAAAAAATAACTTGTCGAACGAAAGTAACAAATGGTAAGTATCAATCATGCGAACTTTTTAAAAGTAAAAACTGTTTTTTGCTTGTCTACCTTGTAAATACTGACCAATCACACTGAACCTTTGTGTGTAGTCAGACTAGACTGACTGAGGATCATGATGACAAAGTTGATTCTCATGATGTAATAATGATAGATGATAGCTCCTTACCAGACATCCCAGTATATACTCAAAATTGCAATACACATGAAAAAACATTTTTATCGTCATCCTTTATTATTTATACCTCTAATCTTGAGTAATCTTATTACAGAAATCATAAGCAGCTTCCATCCATTTAACTATTTCTAGTGTAAGCGGTATCTGATAATTTTTGGAAATGTAAAGTACATAATGCGATTTGGTCTAATAATAATTACAGTGGCTGGTAGAATTTCAAGTGTAATTGACGAGGATTGTAAGCCTACAAAACGGATGTAAAGAAGCTAAATGACAAAATATGTATTTATAAATCTTTACATCAGTTGAGGGCATCAGGAGACAGAAAATGACGAAAACCTCTACCACTTCCACCAGCCAATTTAAACCACGTCTTGTCTAAAGCAGTATTAATTTGCAAAATTATGTTACAAAAACACCATTACCAACAAGACTTGCTCACATAAGTCAACATTTTTTGCTCGGCATTAGCTCTAACTGGAAGAGACCACTTTAACCTACAAGAGTTATATCTTAATTGGACATCTATTAATTGACTAATAAGCTAATGCAAGTTTTCATATTCAATATGTTATGTTATATAATATTAGAAGCCTTCCTCCCCCCTTCCTGTAAGAATAGTATATCAACATCTAGACAACATCAAAACTATTACTTGTCTAGACAATTTCTTTGTGAAAATCTTGCTATCTTTATCTTATAAGACAATATGAGTAAGCACGAAATCCTGACAAGTAGATCAAATCAAACATGAAAGGGACGGAAGAAAAGGTTCTTTCTCTATCTTAATTCCAAAAGTTGAGTATGTATTCCTTTTATCAAAATCACTTTTGACTTTGACAAGTGTAGAAATGTGGTGATTTGTTACTACACCCCACATTTGTTACAATACAAATATATGTAGGACCTTGGAATGTCAGAAAAACCAAACCTCTATTGTCACCAACTAAAAGTACTGTCATATATCTATATAAACATGTTTTGAAAGGAGATAAAAGGTATTTTCAATCATCTCCAGGCAAAAACTTGTGACATATTAATGAAATTGAGTTGAAAATCATGTAGAGAAATAGTATAACTTTTATTATATGAATACTAGTCATATTTTAAGAGAAACATATTAATCTAATCCGGTAAGTTGTGTTATTCATTTTATGTGCCGTGTTGAAAAAGTTCCAATCTCTATCCCCTTTCTAATACACTCAAAGTCAAATCTTGTGTTTGGGTTCCATTCTCAACGTGCTTGTGAGAAGCACATACATTAGAAAATCATATCAAGTTATCGTAGCGAGTTGTAGGACGATAACTGAATGTGACGTGCACTCCCCCGAACTGGTTTATAAAAGTTCTTCGCTCAAACTCCCACAGCACAAATTGGATTCCAGGTTGTTTGGATTCGAATGAATCACCCTGCCATTGCAATGTACATCAACGTGATCTGCTACGTAGCTTATAGGATGCCATAATGGGCAAACATTGCGAAAGCGAGGATCTTATTTCTTCCATTTTCCGTCTGCCATAAATTAAGTTATTAATGTCGGAATGATATTCTGTGCGGAGGTTAAAAAGATGAAAATGCATTTTGATGTGCTATTAGGTTGTTTACTCAAAAATACATTATGATGTGCATTAGAGCATAACAAAAACTAAGGATGAGGTTCCAACACTGTGATGCGGTTATAGTATGAATCTGAATACGTCTCCTTGCTCGGATACTGGTTTTTCGTAATTCTACAACATTTTCATTATTATGCTTTGTGAGTATGGAGAAAACGGAAGCAAATTAGATGACATGAATCGCTCCCTTTTCATAAAATAATGACAATGGCAGTAATGGCCATCGTAGCTCTAATATATACTCCGCTGTGTGTAGCTTAAGAAAAATCATAACTTTTATTCAAGCTAAAATTTTGGGTTGGTTCTGAACTGACTTGGGTCTGAACTTTCTGTTTCTCACATTAGCATCGATGTTAAGTTACATAATTATAATGCATATTTATATAGTTGTAAGATTTTTAAAAAGATAAATACGTCACTCTATATAGTATTAATATTCGTATAATTTAATAAGTTCAAAGTACAAAAGTGAAGAACATGTGTAATTCGGCAAAGTTTTAGTCTAAAAATCTATGTTTTCATATTATTATACTTGTTTACCCTGTATATGTATACGTTCAGAGATTTCCAGACAGTGAGTTTAAGGGTGAATGATTGCTCAGGTTCACTGTTCGTTTTATGTCAGACGTCATTGCATGCTGTTAGTTGCATGTTGGGTTCCGTAACAGGATGAGAACTGTCATTTAAAAGTCATCGATGAACATATATATAGACCTCCCGTAGTGCCTCACATGTTTGATCATTAACCGAGGTGTTGATAAGCATTCAAAGGAAACTGGGAAACTCTCTGTTTCTCTCTGAGGAAAGATGAAAGTAAAATGGTAGAGGCTAATAAGCTTGTTACCGCAATCACAGCTAGCACAAACCCCAGCAGTCCTAGGAAAAGCAAAAAAATCGCCATTATATCGTTAACAAAACCAAATGGTACATAAACTGGAATGTATGGTGTCGCTGCTAACAATCATTATTGTTGAATAATGACGTTCAGCATCCGGTTTTGCTATTTTTGGTATCAATAATGCTTGTTTTAATTTATAGGTTATATTATGTACCAGGCGCCGTTATTCCAAGAGGATGCATCTCAGACAGAGTCATTCCTTGTCCACCATTAGAGTCTGATGAGCTCATCATTGACAGTCGTGAAACACCGGATGATGGAGACATTGATTGTAATGCTTGTAGCTGGCATTCTTGGTTCCAGTTTGCGGGTATAAACTTTCTAGCAGAGGCAGTAAAACTCTCAAACAAACATGGCGATCCGCAAAAGTCTGATGTATCCAGCTTGTATGGCTCAACTGTTGTGTCATTCCTGTAGTAGAACTTGAAAAGAAACGCACTTGACATGAGATGTAATATCATTGAATTATACCAAGTCATAAAATAGCATCAAGTAAAAGCCAAGTGAAAGCAGAGCGTATCATTATCATCATAAGCGTTAAATTGTCTGCTGCTTTCAGCAGGATATTTCATAAAAGTTTCATTATACTGCTTTTTAAGCATTTTTTTTTGTGTCTACGTTCATTGATTTTCATTCGTTTAGGGGAGCTTGTCTGGCCCTTTGAATATGTCCAGCCCCAACCACAAGGATAAAAAAGATTGCGTAAAATTTGACAAAAAAATCAGCCTTTACTTCTTCTCTGCTGCTTTTTGAAAAGGCTACAAAGGGTCGTAAAAAAGCCACACAAGGGAGCCTGCATCAGGGCTGCCACCAGCTTAAATTTGATAAAGAAAGCAGCAAACGTGCTTAGAAAATACGGTTGCTACAAACCTCAATAAAGAATTCTCCTGTGTCTGGCTTCTGATGCAACTCAATGAGGAGAGCCGCCGCATACATTGGAACATGAGGCTGGAAGAGATTCAGAGTGTGGAGAACACCAGAAATGGTGGAATCATGACCAGAGTAAATGTACATTTTTCTGTATGCGGATGCATCCTCGTATGGAGAAAAGCCTTCATCATCCAGGATCAAGGTGGCTGCATCCACTTTAGCCCGCATTTTCCCAACTAGTCGCTCCAACAGGGGTCCAACTTTTAGTCTTTTCATTTCCTCTGTTGCCACTTTCCACGCAAAAGAAAGTGACTTAAAGTACTGAAGTCGGTCGTACACTGTGTTATTTACCCAGACTGGAAGAGTAAGGTTGTGGAGGTGCTGTGTGTAGAAAATGAAGAAAAAAAGAGAGAAATGAGTCGACCAGGGAAATGGATGAGGTGAATAAGACATCACACAGATATTTTCAATCTTCATTCTTCATCACTTCACAAAAGCACCATTATCACATCACGCGAACATCATCATTGTTCACATCTCAACGTAAATGGAATTAGTGTGAGTTCACTACTCCTTTCCCGGCTTTGAATTGCTTCATTTGTAAGCTTTGTTATTATTACAATCATCCTTTATCTTTGACTTGCATTCTCAAGGGAATCTGTTTTTAATTTCCTTGATATTTTTAGACAAAAACTTTTGAAGCTTGAAGCTTTGCGTACCAAGAACTCTAATAAAAAGAACTGGAGAGAGTCGATTCCCTCTCATTTCCAATCTCGACTCAACACCCATTCAGTATAATGGAATATAATGTAATAAGACTTTTTTTCTTGCTTACTTGACACCTTAAAGCGTCTTGAACTTGGAAAGTATCTTCAAGTGTTTTAACCGCCTCCAGTCCAGCGTTTATTTGGATGAACTCCAGGAAGTCTTTGTTTTCTTCGTCCAAACTTTTCATTGCGTCTGATTCCAAGTATTCGTTGATAAGCGTTCTGTATCGAGGACATTCTGCCTGTCCATTTATAATCTAAAATGTGGACCCAAACAATTATAAATTTTTGAGAAAATAAAGCCATACAAACTTTTTGTGTCCTAGTTTTACAACTATGATGACGCAGTAGCAATTTACAAGAGTGACTTTCTTTTTGGCAGGGCTTGGGTGCATGAGAGATGATAGCAATAAATTATGCATCCTTACTTCTCATATAAACCCTTAACTTAATTCTTGTCACGTTGCAATTTTTCATTTCACTTCGTATTCCTTATCTTAACTTACATTATCATCTTTTTCTAGAATTGTATGAATGGGAACAGGTTGCCATTCCTTAAATATGTCACGAGATCTTGGGACCGGACCAAGCTCATATAATCCGGCGAGATTTGCCTCAGCACTCATAATGGCACGATCAATGTCGGAGCTGAGAATGAGAAAATCTCGTTTGCGATACTTTCTAGGAAGAAATCCTCCATAGCGCTGCCGGAGATAAACTCCCAGCTCGTAAACTTGCTTCGCTCCGACCTAAATGAAACATATGGGAAAATGACATCCATATTTTATTGTTAGTCTTAAATTGGTGGAAGTTGCCACTTCATAAAAAATATCTTTTTCTTAAGCTTGTTCAAAGCAGTTATGCCCTAGATTTTTGCGTTAAACCTTAAAGCTACTACCTCTGTGAGCTCTCCCCATCCGTTGAGTGAATACACTGAGGCATTTTTGTACAGGTCATTTGGGTACGGGTGTATTGGCGCACGATCTCCATGTCTGGAAATCTGAGACAACGCATTTTTCAGTAATTAAAAGAATTTTTCAACGGGTTTAGTTAGTTGGAAAAATTAAAACTCACGCACAATTTGGACTAGCTGTAGTGTTGACAAATCCTTGGTGGATGTAATACTGTTTGTCGCACTCACAAATATTACATTTGAAAGCGTGAGTAGAAAAAGATTCCAATTGATTTGAAAAATCATGACTGCTATTATGCAACTTTTGCATATGACAAGAATAGAACAATATTTAGCTTCTGTAAAGCAAGCTAGACTTATAACAAAAATTATTTTTGTCACGTGTAAGTTTTTTGTACGGTTTCCATTTCTATAGGCCTTTTAATTATTTAAAAGTTGTATTTTCGAAGTAACGTGACTAAAACCTCAGGTTAATGAAACTCAACACTATGTACTGTGTTACACGCAAATGACAAAGAACTCATGAACACATGAGGCTGATCAACAAATGGAATGAAAACACAACACAGCGACAAGATGACATTTGACTTTGCTTGTGTAAAAGGTTGTTTAGAGTAGGTATACTGTGGCTGCGGTCTTATACTGGAAGGTCTAGAAATACGATATTATTATATGCTAGCCAAACTTTTTTATGTTTTGCATCCCATTATGTCTGGTTACGTAACGAATGAAATTGTAGATGCGAGAAATATAAGTGGATGGGAGAATTTCAGAAGCCTTATAAAAACTCACTCTGCCTTGGGGCAACACTGAAACGTCCTGTCTGTCAATGCTGCAGACTGAAGAAGCCATTTGAATAGATGCAACAATGCCTAAGTCAGCTTCGCACAAACTTACTACATTTTGTCTATCTCTTTCCTTATCCAGTCCAGCTTAACATTGAGGCACACAAAAAAATGAAGCTTCACGTGGGATGCTTATTTTATTTCATCGCTTATGCCTCTCATCATTTTACACGCATGCATAAAAAAACATTGCATGTCAAATATTGCGTACAAAATAAAAATGTTGTAAAAAATGCATTTATTATTCCGATATATATGTATATTAGAATATTTTGCGGTGAAGTTATGTAAGAATAATAATTTTCATACCACCATTGCCATTGATATACATACTGGACTGTTATACATTGTTGTATAAAAACGTAAGCTCATAGTCCATAATCAGTGAAGCGTGTGTTTTAAGGCAATATCAGTAAATGTAAATAATGTATAATCAAGGTCTGGTGTAAACCATACATTAAATATGTTTCATGGGTAATGTGAGCTGAGCAGGCAGTTTTTTACTAATGCACATGAAAGACTCCTTGATTTGAATCAACGATAATTGTATATCAGTAGCATTTGCAACAAAAATTGGACAATCTGTTTCAGAATATCTGCTGGCAAAACCTTGAAAAACTCTGATACGTTGTGGACTTTGTGTTGTTAACATTAACTGGCTTGATGTAAATACGATCGCATATTTATCGGCTTACTTTTCTTGGGAAACTATTTTATTAGCTTTCAAGGAAATAAATGAGAATATTTACCAACAGGTAAGTGGATCATGAGTATAATCGGATGATATTATATAGCTAGAATCTAAAGCACCATTCATATTATATAAAGTAGTTATAACTTTCACGTAAGCTGAGAATACAAGTCTTGAAACTTTCTTCGGCGAGTGCAGCAGTCCGAACGAAGCCAGCATTGCAGGACAATAAAAAGTAAAACCCATAGAGCAACAATTGAGACGACTATCCAGACTGTAACATCAAAGAGATGATTATTATTATATTAAAGTAAGAGATATACATATATATGTATTATATATATATATATTATATAATGAGCTTTAGATCATTGTATTGACATTACCACCTGAAAGTGATTCTATCTCAAGAGGAAGGAGACATTCTTGATTCCAATCGGTAGGAATGAATGGATCCAACAATTTACTAAACTCGGTCAAACGGCATGGCTCACCACAGTTTGGAATGTCCAATTTATATGCATCTCGATATGTGTCGTTGCGGTAATAAATCTATGATGGAATATAAAGTGGATAAGTACATGGCAATCCCTGTCATATAAGTCTACTACAGTTATTCATACAACATATATAACACTTTGACGCACTGGAGCGTAAATTCCAATTTCCTCCGGAGACGGCTCAAGAGTCTCAATATTACCCAATTCATGTGTGGTAACCACGAGTTGCTTCACTGACTCCCCATCAATTTATAACAAGCCTTGAAAATGTCACGTCCGCTAACAACTTATGTCGCGACAACTTTTAAACGTAATTACCTATTTAATGCATTCTCGAAATCCCAAATTCTTACCTCGATATAAAACTCTTGAGAATCATCGGGACTTTGGTGAAGTTCTAAGAGAAGAGCAGATGCGAAAGGGGGTCTTTTCTTGTCATACATTTCCAAAGTATCCAGCACTACCGATATGCAATGATCATGGCCGGAGTAAAAGTACATTTTCTTGCTCTCTTCATTCCCTGGATTGGCAACACTTTCCCTCGTTTTATTCATATTCCCAACGAGTTTAGCTAGCAGAGGCCCAGCTCGAAGTCGCTTCATTTCATATGTATAAGTGAGAAATTGAAAGTAGAACAAGGCAATGTTTGTAACTTTCTCTGTTCCAAATACTCCAGTCGTCCATTCAGGCAGCGTCATATTGTAGTAGTTCTACACGACCAGGAAATAAGTTATCAAACGTCTCAATAGTTCACAAGAACTTTATATAACCTTGTACCACATGGGGCTTTAAAAGAATTTTGTCTGCAAAAATATGTGATGCTATAGATCTCAGTCTGTTTTTGTACCTCAATGACCAGCGCATCATAAAATTCGTCGAATTGTATTGGACTCGTAATATTCAGTCCTGTGTGGTTACTAAAGTATTCAAATAAGTCTTTGTTCTCTTCCTTAAGGTTTTTGGCCATGTCAGAATCCTGCGTAAATTCCTTCAAGAGCTGCTTGTACTTTGGGCAGATTCCTGGATCTTGTCGAAGTACCTTTTCAAAACGGGGAAAACATTCTTGTAATATAATACTTCACAGACGGGACAGAGATGGATTATTTTTAATTCTTGGTAGCATAGCATGCTCTATCTCTCCTACACAAACAACACCAGCTTATAACTAATATTTAGGGAATGCATTACATTGTCCATTTCAACAGGAACGCTGTGGACTGGAACTGATTTCCACGGCAAAGGGATCTCTGTCAAGTTTGAAGAAATATCCGTTGTTGTGTTTGATCCGTTTACATTTCTCATTTCGTTTGGCAAGTAAAACCCGGCCATAACCGAGTAAGCTGTTTCGATGGCTCTAGCAATATCTGAACTTTGCACGTAGACATCTTTCACATCATAACTTTCCTGGATGAAGCCAGTGTACCTCTCCCGCAAATAAAGCCCCAGATTGTATCCTTGAAGTTTTCCCAACTTTTAGGTAAAAGGAGTGCAAAGAAAAACAAAAAATATATAGGCAATGCAAAAAATGCAACATTTTGAAACTGATTGGTGAGTGCAGCTTACTCTTTATATATGTACGTTATATAGCACAAGTCGTTTAATAGGATTTATCTTACTAGTGTACATTTGTCAACTGATGGAATCCTGGAGGCCAATAAGACTCATCCTTGTAAGGGTCCAACGGGTAGGTTTTATCAATAGTCCGTGCTCCATGACGGAAAATCTGTTGATTGATGATGATAAATGAAATACTTATAGGCAATATAAGACATGAGAAATGGAGTGTACTACAAAAGACATTTGTCATATTTGTTATAGGATTGGCCGACAGATAATGGCAGTTTGTTGGAACTCACAACTTGAACTTGACGTAGCGTGCTGAGATTTGTACTACAAAGGACAACTTGGGAAGCAGAAAATAATAAAAATCCGTAGTATGCTATGACAGTCGAGCGAGAGGTATGGGAATCCATTTGGCAAACTTTCAGTCACAGCGAGCCAGCCCAGTTAGGTCATTAAATGCCCTGTCGTAAAATTTAAACTTGGAAAACTTTGCTCAGACGGTTCATAGCTGGTAAAAGGGCATGTCAAAAAAAAGATTCTCGACTCCTAAAATGAATGTCAAGGATGAGCTTAAACTGCCTAAAGAGTGCTTAAAGCATTCTAAAGTTTCCAACTAACTTTATTATCTTAGTATAGTCAACTGATAATACTTTTGTTTACACAGTCAGTTATCAACGGAAGATAACCCTGAAGTTTGTATTACGTGAACAAAATGATAATGGTTTAAATACACCGAGTATGTATCAATTTGACATGTGTGTCTATAACATATAGATACAAAGTTAATGGCTTGCATATAAGTTATTCATGCGGCAGTCTAAGAATTAAATGTCCAAGAATTATGTATGTAGATATATTGCTGTAGGCAATGGTATTTTGAGATAAAGTTTGTTGCAAATCTGCTTAGTGAATTCTAATTTACATTTGATTTGCATTTATTGACCACTTTTCATTGCAATGGAAAGATAATTTGGAACAAAGCGACGAGACGACAGATTCATCAGCTTACATAGAAATAAATGGTGAAAATGTTTACTTAATAATACTAATGGATGCTGCCAGGTCACGCAAAATCTGTTATTGAATGTTCGGATCTGCATACGTTTGCTTTATCCTGTTGAGGCTGCTGTTGTTGATTCATGCTTGTGCTTTCCACAAGGCTTCTTTGTAGTGTCCCCAGATGCATCAGATGGTGGAGCTGGAGCAACTGCTGGAGCTGGTGCTGTGCCATTTGCAGCTAAAACATTTTCAATTTATTAGTTTTATCAAATTAACATCTACTGCTTATCGTAAATTGCATTCGAAAGACTGACAAATAAAACAAAAGACAAAAATAGATATCTACTTGTTGAGTTGATTAAATTAAAAAATTGTATCTGTTTTAAATTTTATTGAGTAGTAGAGAAGGCAAAAGAATACCTTGTTGAGGCATGGCATGGCTCACTCCAACGATGACGCACAAAGCAAGAAGCACCAATATGGCTCTCATTATTGCAGGCTTTTGAAACTTTCAAGCTAATTAATCGAGCTATGGATCAAAGTAAAATATAGATGAGTACTGATGGCTTCAGTCAAAATTGGAGTGAATTTATAGGATCGCGATCATGTAAAGGACTTTCTGCTTACCAATTAGTTTTTCATGAAATCACTGAAATTAGCCAAATTTCCAGGCTCATGCTGTTTTCCTAATTTGTTAGAGTGAGGCTAATTATTCTAATGCTTGAACTGTGTAGGTAGTCTCAAGTACTCAATTTTAATCAGCATTTTTCTTTAGTCATGCTAATTTATTGCGATTCAAATTATTATGGCATTCATGACAGTATGGGGTTTGAGCCACGCAGTTTATATGTGGTAATAAATATAATAGAAAAGTAAAAAGTAATTTTCAAATCACAGCTTTATTGATTGCTTAAATGCAACATGAACAAATTGCAAAAAAGAAAAAAAAGGAAAAAATGCGTTGTATTTTATAAAAATGTATAAAAATGTCTTTTCATTTCCTTTGGTCAGTTAAAAAAGATGAGTATACTCCACCGCGAGTACAATTGGAGCTACATATTTTGCAAAAACATATATTATATCATGGATAAAATATCCATCACAACTTTTCGTACGCAGCACCATAAAACGGCTTGTTCTGCCACAAGCTGACGAACAATGGTCGAGATCCGCTATCATCATAATAGTTGTCTTCCTTCCGGCCTTGCAAAACCTTGGCAATGATGAGTACAGCCAGTGCAGAAATGGAAAATAGTCCGACCCCCATCAATGTTAGCTCTGTGAATGTGCGGAGAAAGTTTCGAGTCATCATATTTAAGCATCAACAAAGTTGTAAAAAACTTCATTTTCATTACTCGTGAAAATGAAGCGTAGAACTGTCGTAATAGGATTTCCAAGCAAGTTTATGCTGACGTCACCTAAGATAATGTACTTACGTATAGGCGATAGATAACATGAATGAAGGAGCTCTCCATCTAGTCCGGCAGTACTACTACTAGTTGAGCCCATCCTGAGCGTAAAGAAGTTTGTTGGTTTGGATTCCAACTGGCATTCTTTAACCCAATCAACAGGAATCAAGGGCTTGGTTTTCTCAATCATCTCCCTCAAATTACAGGGATATCCACATTTTTCTGGTGTCAGGAGGTATGGAGCTCTGGTCGTGTCATTTCTGTAGTGAATCTGGAAATAGAAAATGCAAATTGTGGGCAAACATGCATAGCCTGAAATATGATGGCTTACTCGTGTCGAATACTAACATCTGGATTTCTGCTATCAGAGTCATTGCCTATATACTAGTCAAAATTTGTCTGCATGACACGTTCGAAAATCATATCTCTATGCTCTACACATTTTACAAAATTCATGCCTAAAAATCCAATACACTGCCTTACCACCTGAGTTGATATTGGATGATATATCAAAGGAGCAGATTTGTAACTAAGCGTAAATTGGTTTACCTCGGTATAATATTCGAAAGTCGCAGGGTCCTGATGTAACTCAACTATCAAGGCGGCAGCATAAGGTGGACAATGTGGCTCGAAAACTCCCATAGTGTTCATTATTCTTGCGAGGGTCGAGTCATGGGCAGAATACATAAGCATCTTTCTGTTGACTCCATGACTGACTGAGTGAGCATCCTCAGGATTTGAACCAAGGTGGCCAGCTATAGCCATCATGTTTTTAATAAGGAGTCCGAGAAGTGGGCCACCCCATAATCGTTTCATTTCGTCCGTGTATGTAGGCCATGTGTTGGTTGTGGCATGAAGTTGGATCAACTTGGGAAGCGTATCTCCCTGTGCCCATTCAGGTAACGACAGATTGTGTTGAGACTACAAGAAACACACACGTAGCAAAAGGACGTCATTGCTATTAAATTAAAACTTTGTTTCTGCCATAAGAGCATATATCTATCAAAAGTAATTTTTATGCAGCAAAGATAGTATACAGGCAAGCACTCAAAAGAAAACTGAAGATTAATTTATAAAACCTGAGCTGAGCATCAGAAAAAAAACTCCATATGCCAAGAATAAACAAATAAACACAAACCTGAGCATACAAAACATCAAGAAGAGGATAGAGATCTTTCACAGTTTTCGCATCCAACCCAGACTTTTTTGCACAAAACTGAATGAACTCTTGGTTGTCTTCATTGATCTTTTTAACAACATCGGAAGATGAGAGAAAGTTGCGACGGATCTCATGGTACCTTGGGCATCGTACGTTGACATGAAGCAGCTACAAAAACAACAAGCAGAGCGAGAAATTGAATAAAAGACAGAAACTGAAATGCAGGTACTGAGAATCTTTGACATGAAGATCTTCCATATTAACCATATTTGTATCCCAAAAAAATCTACTTTCTCTTTTCCGTTACACCCACTTACTTCCAGCCTTTTGCTAACTAATTCAAAATGTAAACCAAAAAATGTTTGCTACTCAAACCTACAACCCACGTTAAAAAATAGCAGGTGTTGTAAACAGATTTTGTACAAACAACTACACGAAAATCATTCAGAAGAACGTCCGCTAAAACAGAACGCTTGTTTGAGAAACATTTCTATTCTGTGCAACTTCATCATTAAAATTCGTACCTAGTCATCATGTTTTCCCTTAAGGATAGTGGCTCTACAAGAGTTTCTCTCTTTAATACATGTATTGTTTTATAAACCACGACTAGCCCACATTATGGCTGTTTGAAAACATAAAACGAAACCAATCCTATTTTCCCTTGTCTGAGTTTACTTATACATTTCCTGTGTTTTAAAAGAGTTGTTCATCTTTCATGTCAATTTAAACTGCAAAACAAAACTCTCATGCTACAAAATGTCGCAGCCTACGTTTCTTGTTTGTAAACCTTGGTTAAAATCAGATCAAATTGTAAAAGTATTGTGTGAACCAAAATCCACTCTCAGTCTACCTTATCTTCCTTCCATGGGATTGTTCTCAAAGGAATTGGTTGCCATTCAATGTTCGGGTTCCACTTGTTTACAGGAGGAAACAAACCAGCCAGATTGGATTCCAAACTCATGATGGTTCGATCCATATCTGAGCTTGTTACATATAACTCCTGTTGTGTGTACTTTTTCCCCAAATAGCCGTCATACCGTTGACGAAGATAGCGTCCCAGCTCATATTGTTGCATTTTGCCCCGCTGTGGAATGAAAACCAAGAAAGAAAGAAATGATTAAGACGAATGACGCACTAGGGCATTTAACACAAGTTTTTACTAATCATAATAGGTATGCTCATATTATTTTCATCAATCTTGAATATATCTTCCATTTAACGGGTAACTTGAATATTTCTCAATGGAGACTTTTAGATCAAAGTATTTTAAGCTGTCTTTTAACATGAATGGTAGACTTATATGTGAAACAAATCACATGAGCATATTGTTAGGAAATTCTTTGATAAATACGATGGTTTATCGTTATGTATTGAATTGGATAGAGGCTAAGTATGCGTTAGCATGAGCTTACATAACTTTTACTCAATCCAAAGAAAGAAGAAAGAAAGGATCTAAATGCCTTTCGCTAGACACTGATTACAGTGATTACACACATATCTGTGTGTACTTTTCATCTACGTTCATTTTCCTCAAAGAAACGGAAATAAATAACTGCGTAAGCACACTTACATTCGTTAGTTGAGCAAGTCCTTCCGGCCAATATGTGGATATATCTCCGTATGGATCATTGGGGTATGTATAAGTTGGTGCCCGATCCCCATGTCGGAATATCTGTGTGGTACATTCAAGAGAATTATATGAAATGAGTCATCTGAGCAAATAAATGATGATGATGATTATTATTATTAACAGAAGATCTTGGAGCCGGTAGTACTAAAGTCGGCCACATGCTGAGACTGGCTTAACGTTGAAGCAGTGCCTCATTATTACTGCTAGTGTACAGTTCTTGCGAACATATGCAGAAATTTTGCAATAGCTAAAGTGCCGAAGGACATAGACCTTCAGATTACAGGAAATGAAGGGTAACCTTACCACTTGAACAAGTTGGAGTGAGTCCCGCTTTGCCGCTTCCAAGGGCGTGCAAGTTGTTGATTGCAAAAGAACTAAAATCCCTAGCAATCCACTTACAATGCGCACAGTAAAATGGTGCGATGGCTCAGAAATGAAAACCATTTTTTTGTGTTAAAACAAAGAAATACTACAGAAAAAACCAAAGTTTTCTATAAAATTTCTGAAAACAACTATTTCTACTATTTTCGTCAAAAGGGAGAAGATGCTTGGGTAAGCTATGGTTTGGAACGTTTAGCCAAGATTTCTACAGTGAGAATGACGGAATGTGAAATCGAATCTGGTTTTATATCCTGCCATAATCGATTAAAAACTAATGGACATTAGTTAAAACAGCTCAATATTTTCTTTAAAAACTCTCACTTTTACGTAACTGTTTAAACAGTAAAGTGAGTTTTCTCAAAACCAGTGTAAACTTGGGTGATGGTAAACGTCCAGTGCTGACCTTGATCTTGCAGCTGTACCAACTTCAGTAACAAGGAATTTTTTTGACCAGATTTTAAAATGAAGTTTTTATTTTAAAAACAAAGTTTTACAACAAGACAATAAAATTGGTGGACTTTTTGATAAGATACAAAGGCTGGGTATGCGTATGGTCAAATGCAGTTAGTAAATAAATCTCGCCGTCTCATTTTCAATGTATATAGGTTACTGGATACTGGAAGTATAAGATACATTATACATACATACACAACTAACAAGAAGTCAAATACCAAAAATGTCGTTTTCATTAAAGATTGTGCTCCTGCTCAAACTCCTTATGCTTTCCATATTGAGTAAATAATGCACGTATTTTGAAAAGAAACAAACCATTGTAATTTGTAAAGCAATGTTAAAATGTACACACTTTTTTAACAAGAGTTGTCGGGATTCCTGATCCCTTCGTCATCAACTACGCCAAACAATATAAAGTAAGTACACGCATATACTGTTGCTTTCACTTATCCTGTTTTAATATCATCATGGGATTGTGGTACATGTATGTGGGCCGTGTAAATACTTATGGGGATCAATGGTCTTTTTTTCTCGTTTTGGGTCAAATTGTTGGTGACGTACATGAATGCATGCTGTGTTTGTTTGTGTACCTTGGTTAGATTTTTCATGAATAGGATGCAAGTACAAAGAAGTCATATCAGATAGTTTTATGCTGCTGCATTGATATATCTTATTCAAGATATGTGTTTTCTTTTCATAAGCTGAACAAGGTTCCAGCTTCGAACAAAAGGTTTTGTTGATTTTGACCGTGCACAAAATGAAGTAAACAAGAAATACTGAGAACATGCGGTTCTATAATGTTATTACATGTTATGTTATGACAGGAAAGTCAGGAAGTACTACGCGTGTATGAAAGAAGAGTAAAAAATAGATGACATTGTAAACATTGTATTTTAAGAACGCAGTTTTTAATAGTACCAATATTATACTGCTTATTGTTGGTTAACATTTGGTTTCAACCAGTTTCTCAAATCTTTTATACAATATCATCACAGAAACTGTCCTCGAATATACAGAGTAGTCCTTAGTATTAAAACAATATGAACTTGATAAATACAAACATGGTAAATAAAATGCAAAGTCAATTATTGTAATCATGTAAAAACAGATTGGAAGTGAAAGCTATATAAAATGAATATACCATACGAGTCATAAATCATAAAATGTAAATCAAACTCAAAATGCGAGTCGAAAATTTCCATGCACGTGCATATTTTTTTCCTCGCACGAACAAACTTAAAACGTGCATCGCCCTGCAGATTTCTACGTAAATGTCCGATAGCGATTGTGGTTGCGGTCATTCCTCAGAGTGTATGAAGCGTCCCTTTGACGTCTAGCTGAATTCGCTCCCCACACAAATGCCACCAAGCAGATGAAGACTAAAAACATCAAACCCACAATCGGAACTAGATCTAAAGGGAAATGTCAAAAAGGAATCATTAACCTCGTATGCCCTTGAGTATGTCAAGTAGAAAATTAAATGTCAATTTTGGAAGTACTAACCTCCACCACCTAGATCAATATGATATTCACCCTTATCGTTGAGGCCGGTTGAAATGGGTGAATTGGATAATACTCCAGCAATGTTGTTGCCCATTGCATCATGTACGGTTTGAGGATTTATTATCATGATGACGTAAAGCAGGCGTGAATAATAAACTTTTTATCTTTATATTAAAAGGCGAACAATAATATTTCACTCTCACAAAGTTCAAAGTAGTAGTTATTGTAATTTCAAAGCATTGCAATGGAGAGTGATTGAGTTATATTAAAAACAAGTCAAGTCGACTACTTTCAGTAAATTTTTTTTATAAAAAAAAAGTTTGAGTTTCTAAAAATTTATAACTTATACATTAGCCAAAAATTTGGAGAAACGTGATAGCGTAATAATAACTAATGCAAAAGTTGCACACAAAGAAAACACAAAGGAAGGTGTATAATATAAATCAGCGAAGCTTGTTATTACATTGCTAAAGTTTGAAAGTTAAGTCAAGTGTGTAATATATAAAAATAACGTGGCTGTTTTTCCTAATGAAACCGACTGCCTTTCCTCTACGTAGTTGGAAGTATGAGTATCTCAATAATATTTCTCGTTATAGAAGAAAATAAATAAGGCTGATGATTACTAAAACTGAAACTCCAGTGTAGCAAACAAGCAGTTGAGAAGAAAGAAAGGAGTTATCAGCACAGGCTACAGACATGCTTTACCATTATGAAAAATACATGATTTGTCGATCATTCGCAGAGCACGAGGTTCAGATAGCTAGATTGTACAAAAATAATATTAAAAGGATTTAGGTTTCTTAGCGTACTTTAGAAAGATATCTGAATCGGCTCTTTTAGTTAAGCCACAGAGATATATGGAGGTTTGCTTCGTTAATGATGTCTCATCTGTCATTAAGGAATTAAGCTCGAATTAACATGCATAGTCACTTCACATGCTACTACAAGAGGTTCTAGAAACTGTTTCTCCACGCACATGACTAGTGGATAAGATGGGTTATGTGTACCAAACGTGTCTTTTACGATAAGTATGTCTCTGTTGATGTGATACCCATTGATATTGATACTCTAATGATGCTTATTGTCTTGAATATACACAACTGAAACAAGGGTGACGATCAATGATGTGTGAGACCTCAGAGATTAAAATGCATAGTATTATAGACTCAATTCATATGTCTGTGCCTGTTTGACCTTTCTTTCAGCATGCTTAATATGTAGTGTTCGCAGCTGGTCAAGAATGTTTGGAGGATTAAATGATATAGAACAAATAGAACAGTTTTATCTTTGCAGTTCATTGTATTTTTACTTTTCACTTATTGCGTTTCATCTCTTGATTTCGTTTCAAAAACAAATTCAAAGTTATGCGGGAATGACGATAGGTGTTTATTAGATTCGGTGATCTGATAGGTTCTGGAGACTTTCCAAGGAAATAATGAAATGAAATCCAACCAGGCAGAAAACGATAGCTGCTTTCAGCCAAAAATATGCTTTTTACACATCGTCCTACGCTTACTTCAAGGTATGCAGTAGAAAGTGGAATTGAAGAAGATAACGGCATTTGGCATGAAGTATGAAAATAACAGAATACGTGCACATTGTTAAACAGTTATGTTAAAATTTCTCTCTTGAAAAACAAAACAATCAGAGATATTTGGCGACTTGGAGTGTAAAACCAATAATTTTATTATTCAGGGGTATTTTGACAAGAATTTTGAATCCCAAATCAGATTGTTAAAAGTCATTCCAGATGTTGTCAAAAGTAGTACACAAAGGAGCAAATGGCAACCAACACAGCGATTCCGAGCCCAACACCAGTCATGCGATTGAGTCCTTGGTTCTCATTATCAAAAAATTCCAACTCCATGCCACATCTGATAAGCGTCGATGAAAGGAAATCAAGACAGGAGCGACGTTGGATGACTCTATCCCCATCAAACATGGACGAGCTGGGTCTTTCAGTAATAATAGAATGGATACTGTGACCTGGCGTTTCAAACACTGAGAGTACAGAAGATGTTCCAGCTTGGTCTGTTACCGTATTCGAATTCAGGATGTCATTATGAACGTTCCGCAGGGAGGTGTAGCAACGCCAAACCTCATCCACTGATCGAACCCGTCGTCTAATTGCCAATTCTAGTGCATTTTTCTTCTCCACAACTGAAATAGTACAGGAAATTGGATTGTTATCCAATAATGCGGGCGGAAGGACATTCAAGGATAAAACATTTAACGGCTTTTTTCTTACGGCCTGCATAAACATCTGCGGGAATGACTCTATCTCGCATGGTCAGTTCGATGGCATATATCAGCACCCTAACCTCTTCACGTATATCTGCCCAATTTTTTGATAGCCATTCAGATGGAGTGGATCCTTCGAGAAATGTGGGTATTGAGGTCCAAAATGGATTTTGCTGGTTTGTTTCTGTTGAGTTATAATGGAATGATTGGGCACGTTGTATGAATTAGTCAGCGACACAGGATAGGGGAAAATATGCGCTGGTATATATACCTGAGTCATCTCTATTCTGATCATTGAGTTTAATGGCTGTCGACGGGCTGTTTGCAACCTTGCGAATTGCGATAGTGGCAGAATTTCCTTTGAACAAGGTGTTTACTAAATCAGTAGTTGATATTCTGTGGAGTTCCTCTCCACCTGGTACTCTTTTTATGTCACTTGATTCCTTCACATGGTCCACTTGACAGTCTTGGCTCAAATATCCTTTAGCCTAAAATACGATATGAAACGAGTTAAAATATAAACGTAACACATTTTAGTATGAATTTTCATGTGATCACGAAACAGATCCAGAAATGGGATAGTGAAAAGCAAGTGTTAAACTCGAATAGCATCTTTCTTACTACATAATTCTGAAGACACTTTTCAAGAGTCAGACTCATATCAGACTGGTTCAATTTCGCAACCATTTTGGAGGTCGGTAGATTCCCATCCCACAACACTTTCTTGTTATCCACCTCGCGAATGGAAAGAGTGAACTTGGAGTAACCACCTACAACAACAATTTTTTCAAATGCGACATTTAAAACCCTTCTCTTTTGATGCATTGTGCGCTTTAGAGCTTGACAAAAATAGAAATAGGATTGGTGTCTAAAAATGAATAGCAATATTACTTTCACCATCCTCTACATTCGCATACTTCAGCATCAAGGTGACAGGCTTTCCTTCCTTTCCCTGATGATCCAATATTTTGGAAAAAGGGTCAGACATCCGGAGATTGTTGATGTACTTTGTGCTTGACGCTTGAAGACTCATGGTACATCTCCGGAGATAGTTATCTGCCTGTTGTAGCAAAGGAAAGAAAGTAAAACCCATAAATAAACATGTAGGTATAAAGCAGTGCCCATAAAAAATGCGATGGAATGCAACCCCGCATGTGTGCTATTGTTATCCATTATATTATATTATATTATAGCATAATATTATACCACGTAGGTTGCGAGAAAGTCACAGATGGTGGCAAACTGTGGTTCTTCTTTTTCATCTGGGAAAGGTCCCCATTTGTACGTCATCGTGGGATTCTCTCCGTTCCAAAATATGGGAAGATCTTTTTCCTCCTCCAGAATTATAATGCATGATGATGCCGATGTAGACTGTACTTTCACACCGTTTTTCAGTCCCGGACGATTTTTGCTTTTTTCTCTTTCCAAATAACTGGAATGAAGCTTCTGGTATTGCTGCTGACGACGGGGCAGATGATGTTGCTGCACATTACGGCTGTCATCAGCCATGTTGACAGGTTGCCATTCACTCTAATCCCCTCAAATTAGTGATAGAAAATGACTATGAATTTTGTCTCAAATTGCTGCAAGCGCATTAATTTTTTTTGCGACAGGCACAAGTCGATGGAGTCTTGCACGGTTCATAAAATAGTTTTTGGTGAAGAAGAAAGAAAGTTCCTCTTTCCATTTGTATCCTTAACGACTTCACGACATAAATGATTTTTCCAGTGTGGAGGAAGCATGAAATAAAACCTTTAGGGGAAAGGGGAAACAGAGTGAATCCTTAGAATACTTATGTAAAGCCAGAGTGCACCATAGCACTTTAGTCATTTTCGCTCAAAACGGTAATAATGCACTCATATTCATGAAATCTCTGAAGTAAAAGTAGACGCAATATCATATGCATAGGTACTGCAGAATTCTACTTTCAACTGGAGTAATCAGTCCTTCGCATAGTTATTATTCTTCCAGAAAATAACGTAGGAAGCAGAAAGCCTACAATCCAATGTAATTTATATGATATGTTAGAAACTATAATAATAATTATTGATATACTGAAACTACAAAATGAAAACTTTGCGTGTTTTTTTTCAATGCAGAATTTTTTCATGCGTGTGATATAATGAAGCAATTAGAAACGATACAGCGTTGAATGTGTAAAGATTTAATTATTGTTTTTGCTATCGTGAGCGTCATACTTAAATGCTTTAACTTTGAAAAATATTTTTTACACACTTGAATTTTGATTTGCATGCATTTGCTCTGGAGGGGTGGCACAAAAAGCTTGATTGTTTCACTGATTAGAGTAGGAAGTGCTCAACTGTAATTAATAACAATAAATTCTTCTACATGGCACTGCTAAAGCAATGGTATTTATAGGGTCTCACGGAAGACTAAAATGATTGATGTCTATATTTCCTGCAACAAATTTTGCTAAGCATCAAGAGTATCCACCGTAGCTGCGGGTGTGTGCTGCCAAATGTCTTCATTAATGTTCCAAGCTGAAAAAATTCGACGAAAGACCTTTTACGTAAACTTATGCAAATACCGTACTCACATTAGCATTACTAACTTATCAGGAATCAAGAGTAGCTGAAATTTCCAGGAGCTTTCTAAATGTAGATTTATGTGTTAACAAATTACTGTATTCTACATATATAAGCTTTGAAGTATTTGTATGAATGCATTTTGTTTTCCAACCATTTTATTGTTGACAATGATTAGGCAAGTGATGCACGCTGATTCCTTTGGTTGATTACAACGGGGAAGAAGGGTAAAATTTAATTAAAGTCATGACTCATAAACTCGATCGAATAAATGTAAGATCCAGGAGTTGTTGAGCTACGCCACATCTAAGTATGTCTTAATTATTAAATTTTAATAAAGTACCAATGTACAAATGATAATATTCCAATAAACAACAAACCTGATGCACGTATGCTTGAAGGCATTTTTATTCCACACCAGCTGTAAACAGACTCCATAGGAGGTGGCAGTAAAGTTTTATTAGATGCACCTGAGTAGCAAACCAAGCTTTAATTTTACATGAATCATCAAAGACAAATGAGAATAATAATGCAAATACGAGTCTACATAATATCACATAATATTTCAATAATTATTAGTTACATAAGGTATTAATTATATGATTAATTAATGTATGTTATGAAAAGTAACATGCTGCACTTCGTTTTTACCAGCTTGTAATGCTATAAATGCGAGCGGGTCATTTACAACTGTATAATATGGATTATATTAAACTCGTTACGAAAATCCGATTGTGCAAGGGCATTTTCATGTAATTAATATGTTCTAAAAACGTGCAAACTTTTGGCACTTTCATCCATGAAACATTTTTATTAAAAAGGAGGACAACGGACAAAAAGCATTTTCTAGCTTGGCCTCGTACGTGGTTATATAAATAATTTTTCGTAATGAATTTGCTTTTCCGCATCGTGGAGTAGTTGATTTCCTTCACCGTAATAATTATTTGATTATAGTGCAAACGCTGAAGCTTTTAATTTGGTGTTATGAAACTCAATTATTTTAGCAAGAACGTTTTTACTTTAAACTTTGAATAGAATTGATATATATTGATGCAGTTCTTTAGTATGGATTGGATGTTTAAGAAATTTCCTAATTCCCTAACCAAGATTTACACACCTACATATGAATCATTATGTACATAAATTATAAACCCAATGATGCAAACCACAAATGTTGTTACGTCTCTGAGCATGAAATTTGTTTATGAGAAAGCAGGGAAAAAATTATTTTTCTCGCCACTCTGGCTTGATTTATGAGCTTGAACAAACTATAAAAACAGTAATCCACAAGCAGCCACACCAAATACCACTACTAGCCTGTAGCAGGTAGTACATTAGGCAACCAAATAAGATTTATATTGTTCAGACAATGTGCGTTTACCCATGCCCCCGCAAAAACAAAATCCTTGAATTCATGCCGACTATACAATACCTTGTGCCTTTATGGGAATCAGAAAACACTTATTTTTCGATTAGCGGGGGTTGCATGAAACCAGAAAAATGTTATACCTAGTCCAATTTCTTCATAACGCAACACTTGGATCTTATGGATAAACCACAACAGAGCACACAGACAGTTTTTGCTCAGCACATGTCGAAATTGTTCTATACTACTGCCTACGGAACTCTGGAAATGGATAAAGACATGCTTACTTACACATATTGAACAATCTAAAATGTCTATAAATTTTCATCGCATCTTGGAAACAAGCTTATTTCTGCTCTTCTCTCTACCTACAAAATATTCTACAAAAGTCTGAGTTCTTGGAACTAATGAGATTGATTTTATGCGAAGTTTAGGGTTAGGTTTTGTTTATTTTCTGTAAGAAAACATGCCTATAGCTGCTCACAAGATAAGATAAGCTATTTATGTTTCATTTTTGTAGACCAATATTTCCCCGTGTAGTTTCGATACAGTCGAATATTGCTTGGGAAATAGAAAAATAATAACTGAATGAAACATTCATATAGCATCATCAGACTTTGTAAACGAAGTCAAAGTACGTGCACATTGCCCCAACACAACGTCATAATAAAAGAAGTCAGTGAGACAATCAATACGAAGATGGACTTGAGAGTTGCTTTGTAAATCCAATTCCATTAGACAGGTATGATTCATTTATGAGAGTCCATTTAAGCTCCACTCCTGCAACCCTTGTTCAACCCGTTGCTGGTGTGTGAGTATCCTTCAACCTCAACGCCAACTGAATGACTGACTGACTTGATGCGCAAAGCCCGTTAGTGATATATATTGCGAAAGGAATGGATATGATGAAGTGGGAACTGCACAAGGAAAGAGATGTGAAAACAGTTTTCTCCACAACCAACCGTTTTTAGAGACTGCGAATCCGTCAGCGTATGTAACTTTACTTTTATTCTGCGAGAGATTGCATGCAAGTAGACAGGAGCAGCTTTTAGAGTTAGTTACGTTGGGTTGGTTTGGATGTACGGTTTTCATTGCTTTCCTGGTTTTTCTATGTGAATTTGCCTGGTTTGGTTTGGTTAGTTGCCAACCCGAACACTATACTATCTGCACATGTGGTATGAGTGAGATGTTGAGGTGATATTGTTGTGTTTGAGTGAAGTATGTATCGCCTCGCACACATTCACTACCAAGACCCCTCACTATTTCTGCATTTATAAGTTTATTCAGTCTTTTTGTTCTTGTCACTTGAAGCTCCGCTGGCGAGGGCGACGTGTGATTGATTATCGTGGCTTGATGTGGGATTGTATACCATTCCGCGTATTTTTCATCAACTCAAACGGAAGTTTCGAATCTACGACCTGTCTCACTTTCCCAAGTCCTTTAATCAAAGTTGCTTATCTCTCTTAAGCAACTACGTATGAATATTTTAAAGGAACCAACAAGTAGAATACCTTATGGATTAAAGCAAATTTTTTTCGCAACCAAATTTTAAGAAAACGTGATCACATAAGCGATTTATTCCTTCCAACTCATTTTAACTACTTACCTTCACAATAAAGTTGCTGAGAAATGTCAACAGTATTACTCGCCTGGTTGGATACGAAACCTAGTGTGCAATTCAAAAGGAAATTCACTCGACAACATTAATCCGTTGACAAGTTGATTTTGTCATGATTCATTCCAGTCGACTATGTGATATGTGTACCTATTTCAATTCCTAAAAGAAAATGTGGGCTGAAGTTACAATAACTAATGTTTGATATTGGCAATACAAAAAATAAAATTCGTTCGAGGAAGAAAAGATTTTTGCCAATATTTCACAATACCCCTACGGCTCCTCCGTTGTTTCCTTTCCTTCGTACATGGGTGATTTAAAGTGTCAAAGAGATTCGTTCATTCTTAATATTAAGAATGAAGTGCATTAGTACGAAAGAGGACGGGTGAAAGAGAGAAAGTATTTTAGTCAATGGATTAAATGTGTTTCGTCGTTGTCATTATTTAATGCATTGTGAATTAGTACTAAGCTATTTATCACAATCTTTGAAACACAATAGTGTAAAGGAGTTAGTGAAAGTTGTGATCTTTATGCAAAAGTAAGTCCAACAGTCACATTCATGGAACAAGTACAAATGCGAAAAGTTTATCAATGGAGACTTCAATAAGTTTGTGGTAACACGACATGCTATTAAGAAGTCACGCATTTTGTCACAGACGTCTCATAAGTATTTGTAGACTTTACTTATGACTTCTAAGCCAGCTCTCAGAATTATTTTTCAAAGTTAAGGCCAATTGTTCCCCGTTGTGACAAGCACATGCTACAAAGAAAATGGAGCCATATTACAACTTTTCCGTAAGTGCTCTGGTTGGAATTAGTGGTGATGTTTCTATTATTGCATCACCAACCACGACTTTGGTGCCATTTACTTACCGGAACTCTGTTTCCTCTGTGACTGATGACTACTATTTCAGCCAAAATGCGAGTATAATAAGCGATTCAGAAGGTGATAATTCTGTGACGTCACTGGATGGAAATAATGACTTTTTACCGGGGAATAACAGAACATTTGTAATTTCTCAACTTCCTGAGGAATTTCGTGTCGTCGATGAAAATGCATGGCCCAGGATATACGCTTATTTTGCCGTTTTCGTTGTTTCTGCTTTAGCCAACTTTTGTGAGTTGGTGTGGGTTTGCCGAAGATTGAGTATGAGGTCTAGTCCAGTAAATAGACTGTTTTTACATCTATGTATAGCGGATATTATTGTCGTCTTTATGGTCGCAGCTGTGGAGGTGTTGTGGAGGATATCAATTTCGTGGAATGCTGGAAATTTTATGTGTAAGTCGTGATAAAATTATCATGTATGCGAAATACGAGGTATATGCTTGCTTGGCTGTTTCTGTACCAAAAATGAAATGCATTTCCTTCAACTGCGAACTGGGGAAATATGGACACGTTCTAGTTCTCACCTTCTTTGGCTTCCTTGGCGTTAGCATTGCATAGCACTGCGAATTAAATTGGAAAGAAATGAAATGTCTCAACAAGGAATGATTCCGAGAATTGTTTTTAATAGAAAGTTTTTACCATCTTGATCATAATCACACCTCGGCGTTTGACAATTATAACTTTTTTATGTTTGATAATGTTTTAAATTCATGTCAAGTCGGAGCTGTTTTATGTTTGGTGAATGATGTTTAACAGCTCTGTAGATGAAAATACTATGAATTAATTTAATATGGAGTATGTGTCCTTTCATGGCAGATTTATATCATGAACAAATTGCTTCACGTGTAGGCGTTTTTAAGTGATAGCTGTTCTTTATTCATCGTTGTTACATAAAGACTAAAAACTAAAACGTTTGGCATTCCAAATTGTTTTTTTACTATGAGACGGCTGAATAGACATTAACTTGTACAAGTAATGACTCGAATACAGTAGTATTAACATACACAGTTTATACCGCACCTGTTTGAACATGTGGTAGATAATTAGATACTTTTCATTTTGAAGTAATTGTCTTCTTCAATACTTGTTCGAAAATACTACTTTTGGTAATTAGAAAAAATATCAATAATAAAAAAATCATTTAAGGAAGCACATACAACTTTTGGTTTTATAACAAACACACTAGAGCCAGAATCGTCTCGTTTTGTTTTTGTAACTGTCGTGTTATTATATTGCAACTTCAATTAATAATTTTCTTAAATTGATTGTATTCCGATTTACGGGGCGCAAATTTTCATGTTAGTACAAATTGCATCATAATGATTTGTATTTTTCGTCAGATTAGCATCTGTACTCTTTCTCTTCCTAATTCGACTACTTTTGAATACCTACTTCATTTGCATTAAGTACATGATCAGATTACAAAAATGGAAATGCATTCTTGAAATCATGTTTCCAGCAAATATTTCGATTTTGATGCAAACTAAAATGAATAATAGAAAATTATATAATATATTTTTTGGTACATTGCAGGTAAAGCTGTGATGTTCTTAAGAGCATTCGGCTTATATTTGAGCTCCCTGATGATTATTAACATCTCGCTCGATAGATATTATGCAGTGGTACACCCGCTTCGAGTAATTGATGCATCCCGAAGGGTTAAAATAATGCTGTGCTCTTCATGGATCACCGCAGCAATTTGTGCGGTACCACAGGTGAGTTTTTCTATGTATTTCATACTTTTTTTTGCGTGTTTGTGATAAACAGTCATGATAGTACTTATACATATTAGGGATTTATATTTAACGTTTCCAGTATGTCTTGAACCTTTCAGTTTGAGTAATTCATAAGTATTGGTCAAAAACCGGTCTATGTGAACAGTCTAAGCACATACTCGACACGTAGTATCAATCGGACGGATATCTCATAAGTACGCTTTATAACTCACCCTTTCAATGTGATGACGTTCGCTTTGTTTTTCATCAGCAATCTCTGTGAGTGTAGGATAATGTATAGGCATTAATGGATTCCTGGAAAGAAAGAACATGTTGCTGTTCGAGCTTAATGGAATGAGTAGATATAGTTTGTATGTTATTCCACTCGCACTCGGAATAATTAATTATCATGCAGACTTAAGGATGTAAAAGGTTTTTGATAACCCAAGATTTTGTCTTTCACCATTCGGAGATGATAAATTTTTGAGAATGAGAACTTTTAAAACAAATTTAACATTTGTTTAAACCCAAACTATTATGTAAGTTACGAATAAATGTAGCATGAAGGGCCAGCCATAATTCGGATTAATTTACCATCCTATACGGAAAAGGGAAAGATATTCTAGCAGAGAACTTTTCACAGGTTATGGTTAAGTATATATTTGACAAATCCTTTCTTATGCCTTGTAGAAATCCATATTATGAGAATAACTTAACCATCCATCATTTCATCCTTCTTTTGTTCCTGCTTGCTATCTTTTCTGTATAGTAAGTAATGAATGAAAAGACGAATGCCGAATCAACAAAGGACCTTGCCGTACTAATTTAGTTTACTCCCAGCTAGCAGCAAGGTATTATAAGTGAGCATGAATGAAACAGGAATACTCAAAAGCACTAACGCAGAAAACTCCCAAAAATATTGCAGAAGAAAGCCACAGGCTTTGCTTTTCGTTAAGTGAAATGGTTCGTATTATTATTTGCAACTCGAAACTCATCTTCATCACTATCATTATGAACTTATTTGTTCATTAAGCCTCTTGAGAAGGATGTTGTATTGTATGCGTGAACTCATCATCATCCAAACCATTGAATGAATGACCATTAATTTCATTTCCTCTCAATATTTCAGTGTATAGTCTTTCGTGAAGAGACTCATCCCGACTTCCCCATCTTTCATCAGTGTTCGACCATGTGGCAGCCGAATATTGAAAGGGTGAATACATGGTTGTCTTTAACCATGATGTACTTTGTTCCGCTCGGAGTAATCATATTTGCATATGGGTCCATCATTATCAAAATTATTGGTCATTTGGGCGAACACCGTAAGAACCTACTTCAAAGGGAGCAATTCGTGCTCATAATTAAAGAGAACGGATTAGTTCTTTACGCTTGTAATTAAAACTTTGTAACTGACCATAGTTCATTGAATGTTTCAGGTAGCAATGATCCAACGTTTTTAAGAAGAAACGGAATCCCCATCTTTCAGCGAGCTAAATTGAGAACGTTGAAACTTACCTTTGTCATAGTTGTGGCGTTTGTATTGTGCTGGACACCATATATTTTGATCTCAACCTGGTACATAAATATATTTTTTTTAAATTCAATATAAAATGACATTCTTATGAGTACGTGACAATCCCTTTCTTTGAAATACATAACAGGTACCTCGTAGATGAAAAATCTGCAACAAAACTTGATGGAAATATACAAGACGCACTGTTCATCATGGCAGTTGCAAATTCCATGGCTAACCCGTTAGTATACGGTTGCAATGAGTCATGCAAAAAGAGAAAGCAACAAAGTCATGATCCATACAAAGAACATGATCAGCGAAGCGATGCATTGATTATGAGAAATTATAGCTCATGTCATTGTTCGCACAAGACGCGAGTCCGATTTTTGCAACCTCCGCATTCCGCCGTCTAATTTAATGTGTTCTACAGTTTTACTATGCGCTTCCGCAAGAATAATTAGTCAACTTACGATAAGTGTGCTCGTCCGGGTTGCGAATTACATGAAATATTCTGTATTAATAGGTTAAAGCAAATAATTGTTAACATGGTGGACCTGATTTAGGATGAAAGTTTTCTGTTTAAATTATTTGTATATGTATTGTAGCCGTAATTATTTAAACAGTTATTATAATAATAATAATGGTAAGAATAATTAGAAAATTATTTATGATGTTTGATCAACTACATTGTTTCACAGAAACTTTTGCTGTTGTAACGTGGTAAGGTTTAGCTACTTCTTACCTACTTACAGCTAGCATAATTTATTTTGTTTGCAAATTAATGTAATATCTAGGATTTAAGTACATCAAATAATGTTTATAATATCCATTTTAATCTGTGACCAGCTAATTAAAAGGTCGAGCTGTGAGGAGTAAAACTTTAAGACTTATTATTTTAGTGTTGTACTTTTTCAGGTCACGCTAACACTTATAAAAATGCCTGTGTTCAGGTTTACATATAATGTGAAGCTTTTTATTTTTATGAACAATGAACAAGGCAGTCAAATAAAAAAAGTATGTGCTATGTGGCGTATGTCGGTGAAAAGACTTACCTGTATTCTATATATGAATGATAAAAAAAATTAGAATTAGCCTGACTTTGATTGATTAAACTTAAATTTAAATACAAATGAAAAGTGATTTCTTCACACAGACACGCTATTTTCAAATACCGAAAATACCAAAAGTTGCACAATGGTGAATGGCACACAAACTACGTTGCTTCGTTCACAAATCTATCCCAAATCGATAATTCTAGCGTGAGGCAGGCAATTATAGTCTGAATAAATTTACTTATACAATCAATGTAAAACAAGAATTGCTCTGGTATGCTGAGTTTAGTTAGATGATAAAGGATCGTTGGCGTTTAAAAAAGGGCTACAAATGCGCCTCACTAATTTAAGTTTCACTCTTATACTCTACTATTACCTGGGTTTTATAGCTTGCTGTCTTATAAATGTAGATGAAATGACATTTAACAATGAGCTGTTGGATTAGTTCTTTCTTCTTTCCGCCTTTAAAGCTTAAGGTTACGTATAAACCGGTTAACCTTTTATTTAAAACCAATTCAATCAAGAATTCAGTTTCAAATCAGCAATTTCATAACTTATGTTTATTTGGCTAAACTTTATTATAACCAAATTGCAATTAATGACTGCAAATACATAACAAGTCGTCTGTTTTCTCCTTTTATCCCAATTCAGAGATGATACGTTTTAGTGTATTGTATGCAGTTTTGTTTCTTTAAAGGTGGCTTTAGACGGAAGTTGGAATAATACAATAATATATATTAGATGAAATCAACTCAAAATCCACAGTATTTAATATTTAGCAACTAGTACAAACTGATGAATTTAAAATGACATATCTATTTAACTTTAAAACCTACAACTTGCAATATGTATTCACAAATTAGTTGCATAACACAATTTAAAATCCTATTAGAAATTAGCAGAAAGATTATTAGAAATCATATCCATCGGTGCAATCCGATTTCTCTCTCAGCAAATAATAGTCTTATCATTGTAGGGGAATGTAATGTGCAATTATGAACTTTAATGTTCTGTTATTCAAGTACTATTTACAACATTTAAACGTATCAGTCTTTAGAGACTGCCTCTAGAGTTTTAAATTAATCGGCACTTTGCAGTAAACGTCAATAGTTTCCGTACCTTTTTATGTCAGCTAGTTTCAATGACAATTGTCTTTCTCTTCTTATAAAATGTATTGATGTATATAATCTACAATCTCAACAAACGTTTCCAAAAGAATTCCGCAGCAACAAAAAGATTTTCATTCCAACAACCATGTACTGCACAATTCAAAGATCCTGGCTAGTACATTTGGAGTAGAACAGCAAGCCGCAGTTTCATTATAATACTCGAAATGAAAGGAAAAGTAACCGATTGGCAATTAAAAGATTTTTTTTCTTTTTCTTTAATTCTTTTCAATTGAGTGAGCAAGAAAGGTGTCGGTTATACCAACGTACTCCTATCTCACATCACCTTATTAAAACCTTTTTGTGCACAAGTATCTTACAGTATTTACACTTCAAAGACGGCAACCGAAAATGTTACCCAGCCAGACCATGACATGAAAAAGGTTTGCCGCATTCAAAGCATCTTTCTAGCGAATTAAAACCATCCAGGAAGCTAGCGATGGAGTCATTTCCATGTTTCATTGTCTTTGCAAATCATCAAAGATTGTGAGACGTACCTGTTTGAATCATTTTAAATTATATTCTTTTTGCATTATACTACTTCAATACAGCTATTTACAATTTGACAAACCTAATGTGTAACATTAAAATTCATGGCTATAGCTATACATAAAACCTTGCTATATTAAAATTTGCAGGCTCTGGTTCTTCGGTTCTGCAATCAAAAGTCTAAACTTGCTACAATGATTCCTAAGAAGAAAATCGACAATCTTGCAGCTTCGAGAAAATTTGCATAATGCATCAAGAGCAGGGAAAAGGAAGAGGTTTAGAAGATTATGCTAAAATTCTACTCTAGCCTCAAAACATTTGAGATTTACCATTAGATTGCCCAATTTCAATAAAACTATAACACTACAATCAAGAGGTAATACATTTTGGCATACCTGAAATCATCCAGAATATAAAAGACCCGATTAACCGTAGCAAAAAATCTAGGCAGTTTATTTTAATGTGCTTTTAACAATTGCCTTACCTTTCATTTCGAATGGCACTTCTTCCAATCCTGAGCAAATGCATGCTTTAATATTTTATAATACAATCAGCAGCTCAACACGCAGTGGTTTGGCGTGAGAATTGCACTCCATCTGTCCACTCCTTATGATATACACTTAAGGGTGCACTTTGTAATAAAGAACTACGTGAAAGAAATGATTTCTGAGACTGCTGATGTTTCCCTTTAAAATAACTTTCTAGCAAAGCGTGTCACCATCAAAGAAAGCACACTTTCTTCAAAACACTTTTTCAGAAACCTACATATTATGCATATATATTTTGTGTATTTAGTAAGTAGTTATGTATTTCCTAAGCATTCAGCGAGTTTTTTGCCAACTTTTTCATTCCACACATGTTAGCAAAGGGAAGGCATTTCCATAGGATACTACCACCGTTGTGATGCATTTAAGCCAAGCGCTTCACATGAGTAGGCTTCACTTCACACCATACATAGCAATCCCATTGCAGTAAGATCCAAAAAGGATTCATTCTTCCAGCAACGGAGCAAACGAACCTTTCACTGGATTCAGCCATGATACTCTGCTCAGTATTCGCTTGGCAGTGAAAGTGTGCAGTTGAAAAAATTGAAGGGGTTGTTGTCGTGCCTGGGCTGACCATTTAATGTTATCGTACCCTCTATCCTGTATGATGACTTGATTTATTAATCTTTCACTTTTCTGAAAGTACATATCCAATTCAGTTTTTAAAATGCTCAAGGAGTTTAAATACTCTTAATTTTTCCGGAAAAGTTATTTTACAAACCAATAGTTTAAATTGTGTTACTGCAATCAAATAAGTTAAAATGAGTTTACAATTTTCCGCCAACTTCAGCGAAGATATCTGGTTTGCAAATGAAAACGAATCCAATTTCGAGTTACCATTTAACTTCAACACACAAAGTGGTAGTGTGCTACGCGGTAGTGACATCGACTCCAACGAGCTTCCCGACGTATTCACAAAAGTAGCTCCGGGTGCATATCCTTGCATTATTGCATATGCAGTTGTATTTTTGGTAGCGGCAGTGGGCAACATGATTGAATTTCTTTCGGTTTGGCGAAGATTGAGGAAACGCTCAACAGCCATGAATAGGCTACTTCTTCATTTGTGCATTGCAGACATTATGGTCGTATTTATGGTGGCCGCTGTGGAGATTTTTTGGAGAATTTCAATAGGATGGTATGCGGGGGATTTCATGTGTAAGTATTCAAATTACTTCACCCTTCTTACTTTTGGTAGTGTGTGCGACCTCGGTCTGCACGAAGTTTTTTTGTTGGATGATTTTTGACGATTTTGAAAGTACACATTCATGTTGTGCGTGTTCGTGAAACTAAACATTCTTTCCGATTTTCCAACATGAAAAATTATTTATATGCTGAAGAGTTAAAGGGGTATAAAGAGCACTGAATATGGCTTAAAAGTTATCACGCATACTTGAAACACGTTTTTCTATTGTAAAAAATTCATAGTTTTGAAAATGGGCCATGTCAAAGAAAAGGACTACTGTCTGTCAGTTTCTGAGCCTGTCCTTTTAAAATTTTCAGAAAATACAACAGCAGCTTTCTTTGGTCAGACTTTTCCCATTCCTTGGTGATGGTAAAGCATGACAAAAAATATTTTAGAATGTTTTCATTGGTGGAAACAAACCACCATGTACCTTTGTTTAAGTTAAACTTCCGTTTTTCTGGCAGAGTTCTGTAGTTTCTAATACCACGGCTGCTGCAAATAAGGAAAGTTGTCGGATAGGGGCGATTAGGACCACTCTTCGTTCTAGGCATGTTTTTGGTTTCATGTGGCGTTATGAGGAAACATCTAATACTGTTTAGTACAGAATGCTATAGATATATAATAGATCCCAGACTCTCAGAGTTAGTTTTTTCTACTTAAAGTCAACAAAAGGACTTGTTCCGCATTAGTAACTTTCATTTAGTTTGAAAAGTTACATTTCGTAGGAAAGACAGGAAAAAATAGGACATATGGAACATGGAGCGAATCTTTTTCTCCTTTCTATACTTTCTCCGCTCAACGACAACTAAGTGAACCGTCAGGTACTTCAGTAGAAAACTGATGATGAAGCACCGTTTAGTCCATATAATGTAATAAACAGGAAATGTAACAAGCGTGAGACTTTCTTGTCTAAACCAGTATTTGTAAAATACAATATCTTGGTATTTTTAACAAGAGCATCGCTGGATTGAGTTCAGCTTGAAACTTCGGATGAAGGCGGAGACGCTTCATATAACGAATATAGATGAATAACGTTTGCTGGTATACACAATGGAAGTCTAAATGGAAGAGAATATACGGAAGTCTACAAGGTTAATTTTTTCTGATGAAATGCTACAGGAGCCATGTCTCCAAAATTTAGCTTTCGAGATTGAACTCATTTCTATGAAATCATATTTGAAAATAGGCTACTACTTCATTCAGCGGACCAAGTATAAAGAGAGAGAAAGATAAATGCAATGAACTATGAGCGAAAGTAAGTGAGAGTATGCAAGATGGCCTATAGTTTCTGCCATCATGACAAAACGCGAAATGACAAAGTCATATGCATAAGTTTTCAGCATGAATGCGCCAGTGTGTTTTCGGTTCAGAGAGTGTATATGAAGCCTTCCGGTTGCATCCTATTGTTATGCGTACCATAATTTTGCATTCCACACGGATTGGCATATGAAGTCAAGTAAAAGTTCACGTCCTCTTTCAGTTTATCTAACTAGGTCACTGATGCCAGCGTCAGATATTCATAAAATGGAAAATTATCCTTTTCAATAGCTCACCTATCTTTAGTTAACTTGGCTGTCCGATTTATTAAACGCCTCAGTGGCTTCAGATTTATTTAAATTTCAATCATCATTTACAACAGTCCTTTCATTCATTCACCAGTTGTTTTATCTCTCATCCTCAGCAAATCGAAGCCGGTGTACTCGATGAATATAATTCAATCGCATACAGTGGAGGGAACATGATTATTTGCCGTTTTTTATTTTCTGGGGCAAAAAGTAATATTTCAGGTTTCGTTTAGATGTAATCTTCGATAAACCATATTTGATCAGCCACGGTTCCTTTGAAAATCTCACTTGAAATGTGCACCTTTCGTTTTTGGACTTTCTCAGCAAACAAAATATGAACTCTTAATGCATTTTTTAGTTTCTGAAATGACAAAGTTTATTTTGGAAGTTTGTTGATCTGCCGGAAGCGGATAAAGTACTTAAATGAAATTCGCACTAGTATATGTTATAAATATTTTACATTAAATATTATATATCCGTTCAACAAGTAAGGAAATGAAAACTAACTTTACAGTTCCGATTCCATTATATTTCACCCTCAGTTAGTTTGGTGACAAGAAATTTACACAACATTAAACGTGAAAGCAAAATGAAAACAGTCGATCCACAGAGTACTTTTGGTTGGTTGCACGCGCCTTTCCAAAGAATCTACTGGCTGTGAGTGTGACATGACTTGTGAATGGTGGAAAGCCATTAGTGTTTAATGAAAAACAAATCTTATGGGTGTAATATTTTACGAGATTTTCCAATTTTTCCTTTGCATATTTCGTAAGCTAAAATTGAAATTGTGTGCCTGCTGCTCTAAAGGTGAAGGGTTTTGTATGAAAGGTATCCCACAGCGCGTTATTTGTACCAGCATTATTTGTTTAAAGTTTACTTTAGAAGAGCAAAAATCTATGAACTTTTCTCCTACCAGTTTCCTAGAATAAGTTTTACAATACCTAGCATATAGCTTGAATAAATTTGCGTGTTTACATCAATCTTAATAGCACACAAATCTGTATTGAAATACAGTAGTAATCGAAAGCGTTGCCTTTTTTGCCGTTGAAAATAGTGACATCGATATATGACACTCGCAGTAATCAATTCATCAACAATGGAGAGTAGATATCTGTTTCTACTTTACACAAAGGTCTGTTGGTTTGATGCTTCTCGCATATTTATGCACGCCTTCTTGGCGGAACGCTGAAGCGTTCTGGGAAAGTAAGTGGACTCAAAGAACTAGGTTGAATGCATGTCTTCGCCATTCATGTCACATTCGCTTTCCCTAACGGAGGGATCCATTGTGAAATTGAAAAAAAGAAATCAACAGAGTGACTCAGACCAGACCCAAAAAACCCAAAAGAATGGTTCGATTCCATATATTGTTGTATGCATTTTTTAGAAGTTGACTTCCCACAGAGAGTTTGTGTCTGTCTGTTTTAAAAAAACAGTTGGCTGATAGCAGAAGCGAAGAAACCTGAATCAACATTTCGTTGCTCGATAAATCACAATGTGAATGGTGAATACATCTTAAGATGTTTTTATGTATTGGGTAGGTAATCTCCTCTAAAGCTGTGCACACCTACCATTGTCAAACAAGCAAAACTTTCAAAAAACTTAAGTGTGAATGTTTGTTGATTAAGATGATAAGTAATATGTATATCAATCCTTTCTATCACTTTCACTCATTTTGTTTTTCAGGCAAACTTGTTCAATACTTTCGTGCGTTCGGCCTTTATTTGTCCTCATTGATGCTGATCTGTCTTAGCCTTGATAGATTTTATGCAGTTTGTTTTCCACTTCGTGCAGTGGATGCTTCGAGACGTGTGAAAATAATGCTCATCATTGCGTGGACGGCAGCCGCTTTATGTGCAGCACCGCAGGTGAGTCGAATAACTCAAATAACACTAAGCTTTTAATTAAACTCTAATCATAGAAAAAATAATTAGTTTTCTTTTAACACCGACAACGTGATAGCTTACTTATAGGTACTATACATGTATAAATATATGGTAATCAATACACAATTCACTTCTTGTTCCAGACGACATACTTCTGTGTTCAACAAAAAACGCTTGTACCATGCATATATACTACTTACTTATATCAATATTACAGATAAAATGGAAATGTATGGAAATAGTGCCTCCCAAACATTCCAGATCTTTCAATATCAAGCAAACTAGAATGGTATGTAACCAATAACACAAAGTGATGCATAAAAGAGTAGAACGAAACCCATTTCCATTTTCCACCTTGTGAAATCCTTCCGTGTTCATATAAAAGCGTGAACATATCAACCCAATATGCTTCCCGAAAGTGGTGGTTGAATTACAATCACTAATTAGTCCCTCGCTGGCATTTACTCAGCTGAATGAGCAGAGGAAAGAAAACATCCATGTCATTATTCAGGCGAAAAGCTCCCATCGGAGACAGATTCTCGTTTTCGAGAACGGAGTTTAGCTCTATTCGCCGAAATGGCAAATGGATGTTTGGTAGAGTGAAGTTTAATACCACTATTCTAAATGACGGTACTTCTAGACAAGTAGGTAGAGCCAGACAGCATGCATAGTTGACTCACAAAATATGGTGTTGCACTGCACACTCAATAACTTTTTCAATAGGATGTTTCACTGTAAATTGCAAGCCCATTTGCTAAAAATAACACATTGCAGATTGACTGGAACTGGGAAGTGCTTGCTGCTAGTAGTCAGTCATTGTTATTTCAACATTAAGTGGAATTTTGTCTAATTGCGAATAAGCATGAAGGAGACTATAGAGCAAAAATCCTCTTTCACTTAATCAACTTTAACTTTCAATAATTTCTTTCAATATTATGCCTACCTGCTTAACTGTAAGTTTCTTGCAATCTCGTTCGTATGATTCTGATTGCACTACAATAATCTCTTAAACCTTCTTTTGCTGCAACGCTGAAAATTCTTGGAAGCTCAAGGGATTGATTAATATACATTTCCAGGGAGAAAAATGCATACCTTTGTAGTGTGGAGCACAGAAGATAAAAATTTGGGCACACTCTTTTGTCACATTAAAGTATAAATGAGGTGCATGATTTTGATGGTAACAAAGGCACCAAATATAAGATATTTAAATTTTCACCGCTTTTACCATCAACTTGTGTATCTTGCAACACAACAGAGTTACACTTTTGTATCCCCCTTGAGTGTTCATAATCTCTCATAATTTTTTCAAAGATTTTACTTTTAACCCCTCAGGATCTTGTCTTATCGTATTAAGTGATGTCAAGAGCATTAAAAGTCTGATATCATTAAAATAAAGGTAGGCAACGTATGGGAGAGGGAGGTAATATAGATAAAGGAGACAGAAAAAAGGAGATCAAACGCAGCTCCGAAAATTGTTTAGACGTTGTAGAGTAATGCGTGTAAAGGAACGCGAAATAACCTCCTTCATTGAAACGAAATCCAATTTCCCAACATTTTTGGTCAAACTTAACTTTTCTAACCCTCACATCTTGTGTCTTCCTTTCAGTTTTCGCGTCTCTTCACTTCTTATTTTTGAAAGAAACGGAAAGCACAGGAAAAGTATGACTACCAATTTTCTCCTGTTTTTGATGCAACTGGCTATAGTGCTAGGCGTGCTTGTTGCTTCAAAAACATTCACTTTCACCATAAAAATGTTGCTTGTGTTTTTGAGTGGGTGCAGTGAGGAAGCGGGTTCATATATGCATACCTCTTTCACCTCTGAAGTAGTTTGCTCCTTCTTTTATGTTTCATAGCAAAAAGCTGTATAAAACACTATCCCCCATTAACCTCACACAGACTATGTTGTATTAGATATTAAAGGCATATTTCCACCTCAAAAGCCCAATTTAGATACGTGTTGATGTTCTTTTTTTTCGAAAATGGGGCTAGGTTAAATATTTCACCTAAAGAAAGCACTGCCACAATATTATACAGTTCTTTGATGTACTACTTGAATACGTTGTGTAATATGTAATATCTTAGTTAGTTTCTTTCTACGTTTCGCTTTAACCAAACAACTTTTCTTTTATACTTTCTCAAATGAAACATATAACTGAAAGATTATTCGAATTTCTGTCAAAAACGCTACATACATGGTGAGTTAATGCTTTCTTTTCTGTTTTTTCACATTTCAACATAAATAGAACATAAGCTTTGATGTTTTTACAGATGTCTGGTACATCAATCAAGGCGTCTGTTTCTGTCAACATGAGTATTTGTGATAGATCGTGAAATTTATTTGGGAGACGGTTCTGCGTTTGAAAGCACGAAAATCCATTACAATTGTCATGTGTGTGTGTATCAATAGTTGTTTGTAGGTAAAATCGTTCTCCAGAGTATACTGATTCCTTCCCAAACTTAAGGGTGGACGAGGAAGGTTACAGTGAAGGATCAAACGTTTAAAAACATTTGTGCAGATTTTTGTTTCCCACACGGCTATTATCTGCTTTGAGCTCAAAGTTTTAGAGTTAAATTTAGGTTACGCACACAAAAACTCATCACGCGTGTTGGACAATGCTCTAAAGCTTTATCATGCAAATTTTCTACATTTACAATCAGACATCATATGAAAACACGGCATGATATGTTGGAATTCGTGTGAAGAATACATTAACCCCTACTTGGAGTGCTTTGTTAAACATTTCACTTGGGAAAATTGAATTTGAAGGGATTATTCTCTCCTATTATTTCAGTGTATCGTCTTCCGTGTACAAAGTCATCCGGACTTTCCTGCGTTTCGCCAGTGTAACAGTATCTTGTCGGGAGTTGCTGCTGAAGCAATTAACACAGCCATCTCAATGTCATTTATGTATTTTCTACCAATCCTCGTTATTATTTTCTCGTACGGAAACATTATAATCAGACTTGCCAGAGAGTCGGATGGAGCACTTGATGCAGGTATGTTTATAATATGTAGCACAAGGGTACTTACTCTCTGTTCACTGTTTCATACATAATGCATGAATATAAATTACAAACAAAATGTTTAATGTTGAACTGCATTAATTAACGATACTAATCCGCCATATTTCTTTTATTACTGTAAAATTCAAACAACCTTTTTGTGCTTGATATTTTCTTTTCCCAAGACCTGGGAGCCAATGAAATGCTCCTCTTTGGATTGAAATCCGATACAAAAGACTGTCTGAAAAAACCTAGTAATAATAAAGAATTTACAAAACGAGCCAAGTATCGTTCCATTATTTAAGAAGTATTAGTTACACGTATTCAATATCACTGTTCATTCTTGAGCAACACGTTCTCTAAATGCCAAAAGAAGTTTTAAGTTGACACTGATAGACATTTTGACTGGCGGTCCTAACGCTAAGTGAAATACAATACAGTAAGCTTGAAGTTTAACACATCATGTCTAGGTAAATGAACCCTTTTTGATCGATTTCGTAGAAAGAAGAGGTATTATGTTGTCGTTTTATTGACTTGTGTCACAAAACCCTCCAACATTACGGGCTGTAATTAAACCACCCTTTCTTTGAGACCGTACCAGATCAAATTCAAGATAACTGACTGCTATACCATTTAATTGTTAGTTTCATGTTGCAATAGACGATAAAGAACTATTGTGAAAACTAACAATAATATAAAGCATACCTGACCATTTTTGGTCGTTTATTGAGACAGTGAATGTTTAGCTAGTGTTCAAAATCAAGATGATATGTATTTGGTTGAACGAAACACCTTTCATGCTAGCATTTCAATACGATATACGAAAATGTCTACCGAATGCCATTTGTGTATCTGGTGAATCAAATTCTTAAAAAGACACCGTAAATCAAAACTTGCTTTTATACTTTCACCTCTTCCTGCTCTCACTTTTGTACGGCATACCAATACACCTACATTTCAAACAACATGCTTTGTTTTCTCGTTTTAATTAAATTTCACTGCAAGTTGATCACTCTTTTGTCTTCGAATGAGCTGGGTAGACGAACTTCTAATGGATATTATACCACCTATTGTTTTCCAAACAGACAACAACGACCGTTTTCTTCGCCGCAGTGGAGCATCTGTGATGGATAGAGCAAAAATAAAAACACTCAAACTGTCGTTCGTCATCGTGATGGTGTTCATATTTTGCTGGACACCATATGTCGTCATATCGATTTGGTAAAAGGATTTGTTTTGTCAGTTTTTTGTTATTTATTGACTCTGCATGTACATCCTCTCTGTTCAAGAGGTTCAAGTGTCATTGTTTTCCTGGAGCTACCCTGTAACACATTACGTAATCCCACTAATTCCCATCCTCATAGAGCATTATAGTAGCACATGTTGCATCAATAGGGAGTTCTTTGGCAGACTACATCCGAAAGAGAAAGTTACTTAAGCTGAGGATCATCAGAAGCCGATCCACTTGCAAACACTTCACATTTCGTATCAAAGAGAATGGCAAGTAACTTGTTACTCTTTTTGGCTAAAAGGCACAAGTTCCATTAATTCAACCAATGGAATACGAGATTTAATACTGTAAAACTGCAACTCCAAAAGCTGCATGCCCATTTTTTCGGCCTAATATTCCTTTTTCTTGTTCATTATTAATGTGACATTGTACTAGCTGGTAAAATATGTTGGCTAGTACTACGCAGATCTTTTACAGAAGATGTAGAGCATATGTATATTTTCGACAGATGTAGGGAAAAGGGCTGATGTTATAACTTAGCCCGACTTCTTTTATATTCTTAATAAACAGAAAATCGAACATTACATTTATTTTCACGTTTATACAAGTAGGAGTAAACTCTTAATCTGCGCAGGACAATCCTCATCTTGGATTCCAGTTTATGAAATACTGTGCCGTAGTATTATGATCGTTCTAGTTTATTTTTCAAAAATGGTTGAGTAACTCTAAAAAAGCTCTATATTAGAATGCTCATTAGGACATGTCGCAGTGCACTTGCGACAATCTCAATGATTATTTAATGATAATGATAAAATGAGGAAACTCCATATTTACCCAAATCCAACAAAAAAAAGCACGCATGGTAGAATGATGTTATCTGAGCCACTTTTCCAGAACGGCCGTTTTGCATTCTCGTAATAGGCTTCTCCAGAAGTTCCCAAAGAAAACCGCTAATTAGTGTAACTAAACAAGCAACATGCCTCATAGTCATACTAACTTCTGGCATGTATGATTCTGCCAAGGGTGTAATTAAATATGTAGACTGCTTTCATGTTTGCACACTAGTATAAAGAGAGTCTTAGTTAATTTTATCTTCTAGCTTATATGTAACAGTCTGGCGGTATTTAAGGAACGGCAATTGTCCTCATACAATAATACACAGCATGCCCTTTTTCCACGTATGTTTACAGTAACAGTTTTAACTCAAATAATATTACAGTGCAACATATAATAAGAGTTTACCAGTCGTGTCAGTTTTCATTTCATTCACAACATGGAAAGTAAACTTTCTCTTTCATGTTTACACTGACAGTGTTGTGTTATGTGGTAGCAAATGTCGACATACAGCAAACCTACATAAATCAAGCTACTCGGCCATTCCCTTGCTCAGGTTTCCTCTCTGTCACACAAAATTAGTTTTGTTTTCATAAAATGCCTACACGACCCGTACCATTTTGCTTTCAAAAGCTTAAGGCAAAAAAATGTACAAAATTCATCTCAAAACCTAAGTTCAGTAGCTATTAAAACTGTTAAATACATCTTTCTTTGCGCAGTGGCTACAAATATCTATATGTACTCAAGCTATATTGACTTGATACATTTCGTTACATAGTGTTCGGATCAACCCAAAGTTATATATAAAAACCATGCTATTCATTTATTTATAGCTTTCGGCCCTTGCTCATCCTAAGTGCCAAGACTCGAGGCTGTGGTAACCTTGCAAGAACTAAATACTCATATATTTTGAGTGGTTTATCACATAGCTAGTAAATTAAAGTAGGAGTCCATTCATGTGGCCTTTCACGTATAATATGAAAAGTATTCAGGAACAAACATTTCACGTGTAGCTGGGCTGAGGTCTGAAGTACTCAAACCAGAATGTCATCCTCCCATGTAATAAATCTTTCCAACAAACTATCTCCACACATGACGCACTTTTACGATAAACGAAATGAAGTTTTTGAAGTGAAAGGACGGCTATTTTCCTAGGAGCTATTACTTAACTTTGGAAGACCGTATACAATAATACCTAGTTGTGCAAAATCCTTTGTTTCCGCCTAAAGTCCTATCCAAAAGAATACTAGTCCCATTTCCTTCACAATATATCATGTACTTTTGATGCTGAAAGATGTTGTGGTGTTTTATATTATATAGGCATATCGTGGATAGAGAGTCTGCTGAGAACTTGAATCCATACATTCAAGAGGCACTTTTCATCATGGTGGTTGCGAATTCTTCGGTTAATCCTCTTGTCTATGGCATCTTCAATACCAAAAAGAATCATCATACGCAGCCCTCCGTCTCCCGAACTGGAATGAATGAAAGCAAGAGGCGGACGGTAATTGTGAGGGGCCGTGCGTCAGTCGGTAACGAAGACATGCTCACTCCAAAAAAACTCAACAATACCCAGGAATCTCCATCTGTTAGTGATGGTTCCATTCATCAGAACAATCACAATAATTCAAAACCCCTTTCACATCCATAAAAGTATTTTACTATATTCTCTGGCCAGTGCGGTGCTACGACGTTGTTAGTTTATCAAAAATGCAAATATAAAAGTGTAGAACATGTGTATAAAATCGATTATTTTACTTTAAGTGTGAGCGAGTAAATAAAGTTACAATAATACAAAAAATGTAATGGTGTGTGTATGTTAATTACTCATTCATGAATCATCATAAGTAGGCATAAAGCGTATATAATTTCTAAGACTAGTAGAAAAGGAATTAAATTATTACGAATGGATGGCAATTCTTCAAATATCGTTGAAAAAGTACATTTTGATGCAACAAAATCATAGAAATACAAATTTAAACATTGGGCACAATGGATAATGTTCATGATAATAATTTTTATTGTAGATCGGCAAGCTTTTTATACGCCCTCATCAACTGGGATAATATCTAGAAGTATTACGCTTGGAGAAAGTTATATAATAAAAACTCTAAATGGTTAATGCTGCCGTTTAGCCGACATTGATAAAATTTTCAATAGCCCGAACCGAGTCTATTATAACTACCTAATTAAGGCTGCCATCTGGCACGCAACGATTTGATGAATGGTGCGACCTTGGTCATAAATTCAAATGATCCCATCCGGAACAAGATCAAGAGATTTGTGCTGCTTTCCCTATCAACTGCATACATGAATTCCAATCCACTCGCTGGAGTCTGCAACAATTTAACTCACAATGGAAAAGGAGTCGTGCATGTGTGCGTCTGAAATTAGTTTTATGTGTAAGGATTGTGTGGAAGCGAAACTCTTGCCAGCCCACACTTTTGGAATAACCGTATCCATCTGCAAAGCTTTATTTCGTTCTTGCAGAGAAAGTTAATCCTAACCAGTAGTCAGTACATATGCTCCCTATTCATAGTATAACATGGCGATGATCTATGTTTCCCAAAGGAAGCATAAATCATTAAATTCCTGTAATGTGACAGGAATCTTAATTTTTTCTCAGACTCACATGGACAAGCGCAATATACTGCAATACAACGCATAAATATATATCAAAGACAAGAAAATGACAACTTTAAATTGGACTGAACCCACGAGTTAGCGAGTTTGATTCCTGTTTATTTAGGAATGCTTATTTTTTTCAGTTGTATTTCAATTGAAATACCAGCAGCTTTTTTGTGTTTCGTATCCTATTTGTTTTGGTACATTGTCATGTGCTTTAGTAGTATTTAAGGGGGCTAGAAAGCAGTTTACTTTTACCCTTAAATTTTCCATTCAAATGATTTTGTCCAGTAGTAACGTAACCCCTAATTCCTGTTTAGCTATATTTCTGTCAATTTTATAGGAAACAAAATCCATTTTTTTTCCGACAGGGTACTAAAAAAGAAAAACAGCTTTCCTAAAGAAGTAGGAGTATCAAACAGCTGTCGCCCACGTTCTTTTCACTTGCTTTGAGGAAAAATCAATTTCCCCCAGTTATATCGAATGCATTATAGCTGTTAGCAGTCAAAGCTGTGAGATTATTTTTTACTGTGTCGTGTCTTTTCCTACTGCTGCTCCTTTCCATGTCTGCCCTGATATTTGCTGAAGTAAATGCTTTCTCCTAGGAATTGCAAATGAGAAAAAAGCAAATCTGGTAAGCTAGTACTCTGAACAAGACATGAAAAGATTCGGCGAGTTAATTACCATTTTAAGCGTTTAGCTGATTTGTAATCAAAAGAAGTAGATTTTTTCAAACATGTACACAAATTCAAATACACATGCATTGCATAATATTATGCATCTTCCACTTTTTAAAATTATATGTAAATGCTGACATAGACGACTACTATTTCTATTTACCAGAAGCAATACCACGTACTCAGAACTTGGCGTTAGCTATAAAATGTTTAAAAATTATGAACGAATATTTCCAGGGAAAAACACACAAAGAGATAGGCAACCTCTGATTTTGGGCTATAATCAGACACCCCTGAGTTTTGAAGTTTTTTGTGACAAGTAGTAAATTATCCTGCAAATGAGGATGAATAACGGATAAGGATGAATGGACGAGCAACCAGGAGTTATGGGAATGCAGTAAACTGAAGTGAACTTCCTTCCATATAGCTTTGAGTGCTAAAGAATGGAGAAGTTTTGGTGGAGATTTGTACCAACAAACCGACAAAATTAACAGGCTCTACTCTCAAAAACTCTTTCCTTTTTTCGATTTCACGCTCAAATTTGCGTGAAATTTGTCCTATTCGAAAGAAGGGATTCAACAGACCTTTTAACTTTTTCCTCACAAAAAATGAAAACCTTGGCTGAGAACTGAGAAAAACAAAATTATTTTCTTTAAGTCAATTTTGTAGGACGAAGGACCAACCCAAAGCAAGGATAGTTGATAAGAAAAAACATTTAGAATTTTAGAGCAGTAATAGTTCTACTACAACATGTATAAACGAATCCCTGTCCACTGAACTACTTTACACAACGACACTTTCTCACATCTTAAAATGTGTGAAAACTGGGGTCTTTCTGCATACCGCTCTACAACTAAAACGAGTAAAAAACTAATACACAGGAGAAAGTTAGAAAAAGAAAGTTTACATTCTCACACAGTTCATAAACGTCGTCGCGAATGATGCATGAACTACGAAATAGAGTTTTCTTTTGAATAGATCCAAGTTTTATGAACTTTAATTTCTTCGAGAACTCCTACTGAGATTATATTACTTTTGACAGATTAAAATATAAACAACAAGTAATTAAATTTAACTAGAACAGCAAAACCTAGAATTTTTTGCTATATGGTATACGATATATAACCCATTTAACGAATCAAGTATGCCAAAGTGTTCATCAAACTTTCTTTCCCAGAAGTACAGAGCTCTTTGCCAAAAGACTCGTTAGGATGTTGTAGCATCAAGGTCATAACATTACATCCACGTATCATTGACAAGGAGAAAGACTTTTGTTTGATTTCATTTTTGGCGAAGTTTTAGTTGTTGCGACTGCTCTCATAAAACCCCTTTTTTATATATTATTGATGCCAGCATGGCCTTTCAAAAGGAGAAATTTAACAAGGATTATACAAAATGAAAGAAGAAAGAGTGTAAATTCAAATGGAAACAGGACAAATCAGACTACTTTGTTACTCTCTCTCTTGGAATTCCAATGTGTAACATATTTGTGAGAACGCAGTAAACTGCATTGAAATGTGCTTCTGTAACCTTAACGTTATGCTCAAAGAAAAGAAGTTCCAAGTCTCTCGGGAAATTCTTTGTGCTTTTCTCTCGGTCTTGATCAGATCAGGAAAATACTGGGAATTTTTGTATACCTAGTGAATTTGAATGTAGAGGCAGAGACAGATATATGCCAACAGTCACATGAAAAAATACAAATGTACATACCCTTGCCCTTTCACGTATTTTTGTTTGAACATATTGATCATTTCCCAGTACATGGTAATTCAAACTAGGAATATCAGAACATGTTTTAATGAATAAGTAGACTTTTTCGATAGTATTCTTACAACTAGTCTGCAGCCCCTTGAAAAAGGCAATTTATACAAGCCGCTTAAGAACTAGCGTTACAACATGGTTGCTGTCATTTTTCCTGAGGGATAGACTTCAGAGTCTTTCTAACGTGCAGAATCATTTCATTTTTCATTATTTTTACTGTAGTTTCGTACACCGAAACGAAGCTAACCTTTTGAATTAAGGTAGGGGAAAGTAGTTGAAAGAAAAAAACAAGCAAATAGTCAACTCACACAACAAAAGCCAAAATTCAAAACAAGTCATGCTAAATGCACTTTCTCTGCAAATGGCATGCGTCTTATCCTGTCTCTTGATTCTCCCCCATTTTATCTTTGTAGTGAATTACGACCATGGCAGGTTGTGTAAATAGCTTGCTATGTGCCTTCAATGACGGTACAAAAAAGCGAACCATAGTGCTGTGGTTTCATCTTGCATCAGCATATATTTTGCAAATGTACTTGCGAGTTGTGAATGTTGACCATGTCCAGAAAGATAGCTAGCTTGTCCAAACGCTGAGCTTGTTTGAGTATGTTATTTAAATGCATTAAAGCCTCTTGGCATAATCTGTCACTTTTCCAGGGTTTCTGGACAGTAGACACTTTTCAATCCTTTCCCCAATTCTACATAATGCTTACTTATCATTATCATTCATACTGCCTGACAGGTACAGTCTACATATAAACAGGCAACGGCTTAATAAATATATTTTGGACAGCATAGATTGACGATGCTCCATTACATCACAGATTTTGGTTTTATACTCACAAGACGTCTGTAAAAGACAATTTTTACAATTAACCCATTCTTTTTCAAAGTTTCAGAAAACCTACAATCAATCATTTCTTGGCTTCATACAACGTATTGTCAAGCATGGCTTATTTTTTCCCATTACTTCACTTCATTCAGTTGACCCTATCCACATATGTCTAACATGGCAAGAAAGAAAATTGAAGAAAAACAACATTTGAACAAAAACCTGTAATCAATATTGGATGACAACAGTGTACATGAGTTTACTGGTTGTTGAAACGAATTCATTGTGGTAAATGACGAAAACGGCAAAAAGATGACTCTACCAATTGTCCTTTTTTCTCGAGTGGCTAAAAGCAGACTGGTCATCGTGTAATAAAAATGACCAGATGATGGAATTGCTCTATCTACAGTGCACTTATGAATTTCAAATATAAATGTGTATGAATCATAGTTTCTCCTCCATTTATTTTCTTGTCACAGCTCTATCTTTTCAATCAACTGGGATTGGGGACAATAAAAGCAAGGTAGTTTTTTATTGCGTTCGTCTGGGAACGAAAGAAAAGTATTTTATTTATGTTATCCCCGTATTTTATTTGAGTTGAAGTTTTTCATTGCTATATGTAGCTTGTACGCAGCAGTCAAATATTTCGTCTGAAACTTTCGGCAATGTGAGATTTTTACAACATGATTGGTTGGCTTAGTACTTTCTTACTTCGTCTGGTCTGGTGAAAATGTAATATTCATTTTTACGACATCAACTCACTTTTCTTTTTTACACCGCACATCGTACCAATAGGATTACTCAGAAACGCGTCGACAATAAACTCATCATTATTACCACATTATATTGCTCCTCACACATAAGATTACTCGCTTGATGCGAGAGCAAAAGATCTCGGGTTGATCAGAGGAGAGGATTGAAATGATGAAAGCAAAATGACACCGTGGCATCATTATGATCTGTATTGTAGCAGGAATGAGGACAGCTTGGAATTCCAGAATTATGTATTGTATATTGCACATAATGAATATATGTTTCTCATCTGAATACATAATGCCAAGCATCAAACTTACTTTCTGAGCACTTCACAAAGTTAAACTTTTGTGGTTTTCTGGTTTCTACCATGTGGTATACATCGAGTAGCTCCAGATAAGTACCTTTTTCAACAAAGTTACTGTTTCTTAACCATTGCTTATGGTTGTCCTTCTTCTCCGTAAAAATTTCACATTTCAGCATGATAATTCTTGTATTTGGCATCCTAATAAAATGGAAAATAGTTTACCCATCCTTTCAAAATCAGTACTCATCTTGCGTGGTAGTTCCAAAGAGTGCTTGAGAAAGTTGTTGACTTGGAGGAAGAATTCGTATTAGATCAATTTTTAATATATGTCGTCTAATGCAATGCCAATGTCGTAGGTTTGACGTAAGATATTGTGTGAAAGCACAAGTGTTGACAAGTGAAGTGAGAAAGGTTATAGCTTTGAGCACGCCTGTATCCACTACCTACTTACTTGTTACGCCAAATCCATCCATAACCATCCATTACAGCAATATGCTGGCCGTAAGTTCAGATGAACTAGACGAAGCACCAAATGTACGATCTGCTTCATTGGTGTTTCGATCCAACCACTGACTGTCGACTAGTCATCATTGATGTGGATGCATCATGTTGTGTATGTATTTGAAAAGTAGGTTTCCGTTGCATAACTTCCTTTTTCGTCCATTCTGATCCTCTCAACTGGAAAAAGGGAAGTCTGTGCATTGTATGTCATCCAAAATTTTGCAATAATATGCGTATTACTGAATCTATTTTTTCGCTATTTTCCGAATGAAAGCCTTTTCTCGTTTTCCCAGATCGTAAAGCTGACACCGTTGACGTTGACATTCTTCCATTTCCCGACAGTTTTTGTGTATCGACTGCCAAAATCAAGTAGCTGGCTGGGCAAGAGGCAAGAGCTATACAAATGCAATGTGATGGCTTGTCTGCATTTTTCTCTTATAAATTATAAGCTATACTACAATATCGTAACGAAACTAATAAGAGTTTCATAAAAGATGTAAACGCGAAACGAACTGAAGAAATATGTATGTATATGTTAGATTAGAATGTACATATACAACACAACAGCCTCGCACTGAATCAGTAACACTCTCCAGCTTTAATAAGCTTCAAACTTGACTTATGACAGACATTTTCTAATCTATCCTTTTCAATGAAACCTACAGTGACATATTATGTATAGGTAAATAAGAGCTACGGGTTAAATTAGGAAGCTGTCCTGTTATGTTAGAGTTAATAATATAATGTTCACCGCCGTAGATGGTTAAAAATTCTAAATTCAGAAGATTTTTCAAGGTGGTTGCTCCAATGGAAAAAACACTTATCGCCATTTACATGCAAGCTTTGAGCTGAGGACAAATGTAATACTTTGGTGCTGTCAGTTGCCAGTCCATCATTTAAATTTAAATTCGTACTTACGTACGTACTTATAAGCATGACAAGAACACCTTTTATTGTACCTTAACCCATGACAAATCATCATGATCACATCTGCTTAAAGGAGGTGAATTGATTGAAAAGAACCAGACTACCTATTTAATTCCGGGTAATAGCATATAAATTGCATAATATATCATAAATGTCTACATTTCTTTTCTTCTTCCTGCGTAGGAAGTGTCCCTGTCACACGGAAATTTCCATTATAAAAAAGAATAAAAATAACCGGAAATTACAAAGTTATATCACCAGCAGATTTATTTTAAGATGTTCTAAGAATCGATCTCACTATAAATATAGATGACAAAACATCCACTTGTTGAAAATTGGAAAACTACCTAGAGTTCAATGTTATGCACTTGAGCAAGCACATTGTGATCCTGCGTTAAAAGGTTCACGCTCAATAATACTTGCTGGTTTCTGGAAAAGTTCAACAAAAACTTATTTTTTGCTCCATCTCACGTTTTTGAAGTATCCAGTCAGATTGTCCTCACACGACCAAAATCGTGATTGCAACTTTTTTTTACACTGTTTATTTTTATATGATTACTATAATGTGGGACGATATCCATATTCTATATTATATAGTTACATTACATTACTACCCCTTTTTGTATACAAAAATTGATGTGTCGCTGTCAACAGCACAAATTACCCCTGTAAATTATCAGATAAAATAAAGAGACAAACAACCCCATGTGCAAAGATGATACCATAACTCTTCATTTAATTATGTAAATGACCTTCGATTAAGAATTGCTTGTGTGTGACGCGCTACTTAAAACACATTTTGAGCTACTAGTTTTTAGAGTCGTCTTCTTCCTAGAATTCCAAAACTAACATACAAGAAAAGTTAAACAACAGGATGGGGTGCAAACGTGCAAAGTAAACGATTTTTAATGAGAATTCCAAAGAATGTCCAAACTACGTACTATAACGTCCTTGGAAGTCTCTATGTATTTTTGTTCTACCAAAAGCATATTACACTATCTGATATTTATAAACAAGTCACGATTCTCCAGAAAACATAATCACTAATTGTAAGTAGCGTATAAAGTAAAAACGTAACTTTGATTTATAAACAGACGTTAGTCATTATAATGGTTTCTGTAATCAGTACTTGTTTTTCCTGCTTCTGTTGAAGATATACATACGACTCCATAAAGGAAGCTTGCCAATCAGAGTTTCGCTGCTGTGCAGAAAGCACTACTTGCTGTTTCAATTTTTGGAAGTATTTTGTAGGCTTCAATCAATTACTAAACTGGAATTACTTACGCGTGTAGTAGTAAATAATTTGAAATATCAAGCTACATAGGTTTCAGATAAAGGGTTTCTTTCAATAATTCAATCCGACATGGGATACATTTCGTTTGCTTTTACAACTTCTTTCCACGTTCTCCTGTTGCTAGTATTAGTTCAATCCGGATATGGAGCTCTGAGAAAAGTCTCTTCTCCTGGAGAGCTTCAAGCTGCTCTTGACACCGCATCACCTGGAGACACGATTCAGCTTGCCCCAGCAGTGTTCATGGGAGAATTTATAGCAAGCAAGGATGGAACGGAAAGCTCTCCAATCATAGTTACAGGTGACAGAAACTCCACCATCATAAGTGAGGGAAATACTGCATTCACCATAAAGGGAAACTACTGGAAACTGAAGAGCTTCATGATTATGCAGCCCTCCGTTGGAGTTCTCGTGGAAGGGAATGGGAACTCTTTGGAATCTCTCGTGTTCCAGACACTAGGCAAAGGGATTCAAGTCAAAGGACAAGGAAATACAATTAAGAGCTGTGTTATATCCGACGCAGAAGGTGGAATCTATGTAGAAGCCGATCGAAACAATCTATACTACAACTCCATCAACATTGAAGCCCCATCCATAATAGTTGAAGAGGGAACATGCTGCGGACTTCTTATGGGTAACGTTGCGAACGGGGTCGTGTCGCTTAAAGGGTCAAGTTACAACGTTACAGGTAATGTGTGCAACCATGGGCTCTATGTTACGGGTTGTGAAAACAGTTTTAGCAAAAACGTAGCAAACGGTGCGAGCTTCCCTAAAGATTGCCAGAGTCATGATTTGGGTGGAAATTCTTACCGTGGACTTGGTCCCAATGACACAGAGCTACCCGTGCCCCCAGGCCAACAGCAGCAGCAGCAGCAGTATGATAATTACTCCTCTGGAAGTGTCAATAACCAACAAGGCGGAAGACCACAATCATCTTCTCCAGTCTCGTCGCACTCTCAGCGGCAAAATTTTCCAGCTCAGGTGACAGGAGGCGGTGGTTCTTCCGGGAGAGCTCCCCAGTGCACTTGCACTTGTGTTTAAACAATTTTTCAAGAGTTTATATGCCTTTTATGCTAATCGTCCTTCCAAGAACTTTTACTCTGCAGCAACATCGCTAAACAACATGTCCCCTGACAGCTATTTACCTTGAGATTATAGTTTTACTAACCACCACTTTACAATTTTCTTTTTATGAACTAAACTATCATTTTATTAACTTTTACTATGCCCACTTTCTATCTCATAGCCAATTTGTGTCTGTACGGCTGTGAAATTGGAATTTAAACGTAGCGTAAAGTGAACTTTTCTGTTAACGTTTTATGGGAGGACGACTATGATATTGCTTCTTTTTTGCTGAAATGTGATATAAATTCAATAAAAAAGATGTAAACTACTCTTCAACTGCACTTCAGGGTTTCTTTGGAAGTCATTAAAACATATTAGGTTATAAAATCTTGAGGTAGGCTAGGCAGACAAGCATGAAGTTTTTAAGACATGATTACAATGATTAGGTACATCATATCCACATCAATTTATTATTTCCTTCCAATCTACAGTCTGCATGGGTCAGGAATACGAGATGTGATGTGATATGCAATGCTCACCCTAATTCCTCTTGTACTACTACTTGAGAAAACAATTTAAAAAATAGAGTTGAGGTAGTGTTCTTCCTTTCGCCTGGTTGAAATTTTTTACATATAGAAATCAAGGGATTTACTTCCAGAAATATATTTTATACATGAATCTACGTTGTGTAGTTCCGACCATTGTTAGAATTTCATCCAAACGCAAGAGAGTCTCTTGATTTAGCTAAAGCAATCAGAAGTATTCAGCTCAAGTGTATCAAATAGCCAACTTTCATGTAGTTGAGAACACTTGAAACAGATCCAAATCATTATCTCCAACTATAAAGAGAGTATTCTTTAATCAAAGTACCATTTTCATTCTTTTCAAGTTCCGATACACCGAAAAAGGTTATTGAGTATTATGCATGTATTGAGAGCATTGCAAATCTCAAGCTAAGTGGTCTCATTCCATTATGCCCCACCAACGGGACAAATGAGGTCGCACATTCCAGTCGCAGTCAGACTTTAATGTAATTTAGGCTCATGGAAGCGGTAGTGGTACTGTCTCACGTGCATATTTATGCAAGATTTATGGGATCCTACTCATAGTTTTATAGCAAAATTAACGCTCTTTTCAGCCACTCGGCCGAATGATATTGCACGGCATAATAATTGAGAGGTGGAGTGCTCTAGAAGCTGAACGGTGTGAGTAGGTTTGATCATTCTAGTAAAAGAAAATACATTAATGCATTAAGTGCTATAAATCACCAAAGAATGGGAAAAGCGGTTTTTGTCTGGCATCCAAAGATAAGCTATCTCTCAAGGCCAGGGTGGTTTGGTGATTTCCTCAACTTTTTTGCCTACAGGAAATGAGGTCTTTCCGAAGAATTTATTAATGTATTTGTATAGAATGCATTGTAGTATATATATAGTACTTCCAGAATCTGTTTATTAACTTGAATCAAAAAATTGGTTCTGAATCATCTAAGAATATACTGCTTGACAGCCAATGTAAGAATTTAGCCTAAATTAAACAATCTATTGAATTATATAGCTCAAGGTTTGCAAAAACGCAAAAGTTAAGTTAATGCATACTATGTAAATGCCGTAGAGGTTGACTATTGTTTCCTTCTGCTAAACTGAGCAAGCAACTGGCAGGAACTTATTTAATTAAACGCATTCACGTTCATTTATTGTCATCATTGTAATTGACGACGAAGATATATATTAATGCGAGTCCACTTAATCTGGAGCTGCTTATTCCTTCCTCGCAATATGTACAAAAAGTGGAATGTAGCAAGTATCATTTGCTGTTGTCAAATTTAAATGGTATAATCCAGCTCCACACAAACATTCATTTTAGCCTCTTATAAGCTAATCCCAGTGGTGACGTAATTAACAATTTCATAAGCGCATTACGTCATCAAGAATGCGGTGAAGCTTTGGCTTGCCTTTACCAGTCCATAACAAAACAATAATTGGCTAATGATTCGAAAATTCATAGACAGTCTGACTTTAAGATAGACAATTCGTCGTGACAAATAATTAATCGATCACAATGTATGAAAAGAAAGCTATTACGAGCCAAACTTGGTTTTACTTCAAGTCTTCAGAATGTGTATAGAACAAACTCACCCAAGGCTTTCGGAATTGTGAAGTAAAAGTAATTATAAAATAACCTTATACATACTACTCCCACAGAGATATAATTATGATTATGAGTTTTTGTAGCTATAAAAATGCATGAAAAAATGAGGTATATGGTTCTTGACGTACTGAAACGATTCGCTTCAGGTGTTGTGTCGTGTAGCAAGTTGTATAAAAAATACATGGACAATAACATCTAACAAGCAAACGCGACGGATGTCTCTGAATAATGAATACAAATATGTATATTGAAGGTATGCCATGTACAGCACAAATGAGGAGTCTCTAGTTTTTATGCAATAGCTAACGTTTTTTTGTATTATTACATGAGTCATACATCGACTACCGAGTCAGTAACGTATTGCAAGTGAACCTGGATTTGAAGAGACGTTTTTTACACCACTAACGAAGTAAGTTGCATTAGAAGTTGTTATGGTTGTGATGAACATCTTCTAAATATCAAAGCAAAACATTTTCATGACTACATTATCAACATCAATTCATACAAAAAATATTTTTATACAGTAGGTCCCACAAACAAATTCGACCTACTACCCAGACGAAACTGTTTTTTATATGCCTTTGAAGCAACAAAAAACGAAGCTAATGCACACATATCGATTTCTTTTCGTTTAGCAAACGTTCCCTTCTTCGTTCAGTCTGCCATATAGCATTCTAATCTATTGTGTACATTAGCGTGCCGTTTCGATACAAAGTAAAAGATGAGTAGAAGGACATGCATAAAATTCATAATATGAGAAAAATAAAAAGCTTTCCGTCTATTCGTTCAAGTGACATCACATCCTTATCATATATGATTATCTCATACAATCAACTTTACAAACAACCATAATGCATATATTATCCAAACACTAGTATATAGCGTTGTTACAATAATTCTCAAGAGCCATTGGGGGAATTCACGAGCACGTTGTATCGTTCGCATGGTTCCCTTCCCTTCATAAGAAACGAAAGATACAAACTTTCGTTAAATTCTTTGTTAACTGACGAACTTTTACTATGGAGAAGATAGGTAAATACCTTGGCGAAAATAAAACATCTAAATAGGTGCGCTTGCTTTGCTTATCATTTTATCGTCAACTCTTTTTGAGTCAGTAAAATCGTATCACTACGAGTGGGTTGGGACAGTTCTGTCACTTAAACTTCTAACTTCATGATGGCAAAACCGGCAAAAAAAGATGCGAAGTCCAAGAGTCAACTACACAGAGCAAAAACAGAAAAACATGGTCTGAAAGCGAAAAGGAGGAAGCTCTGGACTACCTGTTAGACACAATTCGAAAAGGAAAGTCGATTGAAAAGCCCAATGCATCAGCTACTACTACCTCGAGGCTGTGAAAGCGCTCAACTTCGCGGATTGCACAGGTTCCCAACTCAAGCACATCATTTACAACATGAAAAGAAAATACGTTGGTGCGATTGACTGGAGGAAGAACACTGGTCAAGGCGTACTCCTTGAGGAAGGAGAGCAATCTGTTACAGGTAGAACTTTAAAACAATGCAGCAGAATACACAGACATCCGCTCTGGTTGAGACCCTTATTTCATAATAATTAACTTTTGCTAAATCACAGCTGCAATCCACAAAATGTGCCCTTTCTTCGAAAAACTGGATGAGATTTTTGGTACACGTGCAAGCATTATCCCACCATTACTACACGATTCAATCAATCTGAATGAAGTTGATCTATCTGGAATAAACTCATCACAGCATC
>LJIJ01000867.1:0-69266 GCA_001718145.1 Orchesella cincta
GTTTTGGTTTGTAAAAGGTATTTTTTGCGATTCTTCAAACTCGGGCAGCTGGTTGTCATGTGTCGTATTTACCCAACTAACGATTTATAACTGTACTTGATTGAGCTTTCCAATTACATAGAACCCATATAAATGGATGGCCCTTATAATTGTGTCGTAACTTATATAAAAGAGCTTGCCCGACCCAACACTCAAGTGAGACTAGTGTAGCGGTACTCCCTAAATTAAGACTTCTTGATGAGCTCCGCAAATTACAAACCTGCGATTTTAAACTCGGATCTGCCCCTTCCAATCTAGCAATAACACTATTTTGGGAAAAGTGTGTTCGAATTCTTCTACAGAGCTTATTCCAGCATATCCGCTCAAGCTGCTTGAACTTGCTGGAGTAACCATTTTTGAGACTGTACTCCAGTATCAGAAGTATAATAGCGAGTTCTGTAGGAGCTGAAATCTCTAACAAATTCTTCTACACGAGGGCGGTTAATGTTTCCCACAAGTCGGGATACAACAGATTGGAACTTGAGTGTGGTTGGAATAGCTATGGAATGATGAATTATAATTAGTACCCTTTTCAACATAATTTCTGCATTTTTATAACTACAAGGTTTAAAAAAAAGAATTTTCAGTACCTCTTGTGTGTTGAGCTAAAACGGGGGTTTCAGATTGGCCAGTAATATCAATAAATCGCTGGTTGTTTTCAATCAACTTCCAAATTTCTTGTTCGCTTAACCATACTGCTGGAGAGTCTACTCCGGTCAGAATAAGTCTTTTGCTACCATTTTGCACAGGAGTGGCTGCAACTAGAGCAGCAAACAAAAGAGTAAAAGCTATGACTTTCATTTTGTCAGATCAAATGAAAAAGTAAAAATCTTTGCGGTTTGATGTGTAGTTCCTCAGTATAATATCAATTAGTTAATGAAGTTTTCCATTTATGCTCCAGTATTTTTATATCAAGCGCTACCTTACCAATTAGGAAGTACTGACACTTATAAAACGGATGTAGTTACGTATACTGTATAGTAAGCAAAACAGAAGTTTATTGATTATTTAATTTCTTGTTTGATGTTTGACAGTGAACAACCTGGAGAAGATAATTGGATGTTCACTTCAGATTATCAAGTCAATATTCAATATCAATATTCAATGCAAGTGCCAATGACACTTGCATTTAGGTATAGTAAATAATTCTTCCCACAAATATTGTGAATTGTGAATATTTATAATATAACTAACTTTTCAGTTCAGCTATAACATAATACTCTGTGAGTGAAAAGCGTGAACTAATTTTATTTTAAGATTTCTTAAAGATTCCAAAATTAAAATTGCATCTGTAGAAGTGTAATATACTTATCATTTAACATCAAAGCAATTGTAGACACCAGATCAGAACTTATTGTAAAAATTATGCTACAGATGTATGTATTAATCATTCATACCACCAAAAAGCTTGTTACTGATATCGAATGTAACTGCATAATAGATCGAGCTTGGATTCGTCGAGTCGAATATCTGCTGATCACTTGACCATTCAGCGTCACACCGGTGTTTATGCATAATAATGTTGATAAATAAATTCTCCGTAAAGAACAAGGTAATATTTGCAGGACAAAATATGCGGAAACCTTGTTTATATTTGTATTACTGAGTAGCGACCACTGGATAAATATGGATGAGTTTATTCAATCATTTTCCTTAAACATATTGTATGTTGAAATTGAAGTAGTAGATATACAAGGTACAACTCTGGTGTACTTATGAAAGGAGTCAATCGTTGAAACGTAATTAGTAATTATTATGTAATCCACAAAGCTTACAAAAGTCTTTGAACCATTTTAATCTTTTCGTAGCGTACGTGCTGTTTTGCTAATCAATTGGTAATCCCTACTGCGTAGGCAGTCTGACCATTTCATCGTATTGTCCAATATCACATTGAATATTGACGTTTTTTTTCATTTTTACGTAAGATAAAGCTCAAAATTGGCAGGAATTGGTATGAAGGCCACATGCCGTGATGAACAAATATTTTCAATGCAATTGCTATTGACCCTGCATAATGTAAACTTTGCATGTGAATGAGTAAACTATGCAAGATTAATAATTTAAATAAAATCTCGATTTATTCGCGATTTCAATATATTATGAATAGTTACAAAACAAAAGTACACAATGATTTCGAAGGTAATATTATTTAGTTTGAGGTAAATACAACTCTGCTCACATCAGCCAATTCCACAAGAAATCCAGTGGCCAGTTTAACAAATTCCCGTACCTGGATGAAACTCACAGTGCCGATAGTATCATTCAATGTATGCATTTGTCCCTGATTAATAAAAACAAGTGGATCAAACGCGTGCAAAAATATTTTCAGATCAAACATTGCAAAATTGTCGCAGTTAAGGATGAAAACAATCTGATAACAACTTACGTTTCTCACAGCTTGGGTTGGTCGCGCGGCAGGGAATCCATTCTGTGTCCATGCAGCGTGATCGCTGCAAGCGTAACCGCACTCCTGGACAAATTAAAGGTTCATTTAGAATAAAAAGAGACACTTGCGAAATACTTACGAAACGAAATGATTTCATTAATACCCTTTCTCGCCTTCCAAATGAAAGATATCCATCAATTAAAACGCGAAGGAACTGCGTCAACTCATTGTCAACGTAGTCGGTGACAATGGCGATGTCATCATTGCCATCGACGTAATACCTAAAGCATAAAGCCAGCAATATTTTTACATTTACATTAAATAACATTTGGTCTTTGTGGAATGCTAAGTTAGGGTATAAAAGTTGTAGTGGAGAAGAGTTGGGGAAATATTTAACGATGAGATGAGCAGCGCATGGCAATTAACAGGACTAGCTAATGAACTGGCTCTGCAACTGCATTGTCTTTAATGCTAAGCCATCCCTCTTAGAGTAAACGGGAGAAAAAAATATTTTCAAAAAGTTACAGCTGGTTTAACGCATTTTAAATAATTTTTTATCTTCATATAACAATTTTGCCTAAACCATAATATTTTGAGACATTCTTAGTTTAAAAACGCATTTTAACTCATGGAAAGTGTCATTAGCTAGGATTTCTTTGGGGTACTTTTAAAGAAGGGAAAATGGTATGTAAAATGAGATATTTAATGATTTTCCAAATCACTGCAGACCATACCCATCTACAAATTTACTCTACCAACTTGCTCAAACCTTTGGAACCACTCCTCTCCCAAATTAAGCTTACATTGGAGAAAGCTACCAAATAGTCAGTCCCGCTTTCACCATTCGCAATCTTGCGAGCTAATTAAGTGCCAAAAACTACTAATTAATCTAAATTAATTAACTCTAAATTAATTAATAATTAAAACAACCAACCCCACGACGTCAAATTTACCATCGCGAAAACCTGAACGTTAGCCTCCTTATATCTCTGGGCAATGTCCAGTGAACCAAGAAGTCCCCTTTCTTCACCTGCATACCAGTGAAATTCCACCGTTCTGTTTGGAATAATGCCATTTTGAACAATTGCCCTGAGTGTCTCCAAAACTGTAATGCATCCACTGGCATTATCGTCAGCACCTGATAGCATGAAAAATATGATTGATTTAATTGATTAATTAGGGTTTTGCATGAGTCAACAGTTTTACTCTTCATTTTACATACCTGGTGCACGAAGCGTTATTCCATTAGTATTGATGCTGTCTTGATGAGCTCCTAAAATAACAACTTGAGAGCGCAATGTTGGATCAGCTCCATCGATTCTGGCAATGATGCTGTTTTGAAGCCAGTCGTGTTCTATTTCAATGACAGATACGTTTCCAGCGTAGTCCCTGATGCTGGATTTGACTTGCTCTAAAAGCCACCTTTGAGAAATTACTCCGTTTTCAGCGTCGTAGTAGCGATTATGGAAATCAGAAAAGGTTTGAATGAACGTCTCAATTCTCCCCAGATTAATGCTCCCGAATGCTTGTGATACAAGAGCTTCATATTTCAGTTCCGTTGGGATTCCTGTGGCACAAATAAAAAATGTATGTGTTACTAGTTACTAATATACATGTCATGGAGCAACTCCATAAGTCAAGGATTACACTTTACCTTTGTTTTGACTAATTTCCGGTTTCTTCTCAGAAAAGTTTTTAATATCAGTAATGTCCATGAAATGAATGTCCTTTTCTAGCAAACCCCAAATCTCTTTGTCGTTGAGCCATTTTGGTGGTTCAAATTCGCTGACTTTGATTAGCCTCCGTTTACCATGCTGTCCCAGAGGAACGGTGGAAGCTAACAAGACGCCAAAAGAAGCAATCAATAACACCTGAAGAGTTTTCATTTTGAAGGTTGAAGTGATACTAAGGGGAAGGGTTATGAACCGAAATATGGACAAAAGGATACTGAAGCAACTTTTCTGAGTTTTCGTGAGGTTTCATATGATCACATAACTCATTCATGCGCATGTGCGTTGCTTAACATTGTAGACAATGGAATCCCTTTTTATACAGTTGTTATCTAAAACTGACAGAGATCTTTTTGTTTGACGTAGAGAATTATTTGGTTACTGACTGCCATCCGATAAGATTAAGCCCACATAAGGGTTGTATGATGAAACATTTACTAATGTCATTGTCAAGCAAATATTTCGTTAATGAAAGTGTATAGTGTTTTAGGTAATCCGACAACCGGAGTATATACGTATTATCATGAATATGTACATATATCATAAGCTCAGTGTCTGGGAACATTATTGCATGTTTCTTTCAACAGTTGAGCGAAGGGTCTTACGAAATAATTACTTATGAGTGGATAAAGTTGGAATAACGATAAAAATGGCTCCAAACGAAAGGCTAGTTGCATCTTTCTTTATGCTTATGTATTATCTTAATTCTTTTAGACTTTGTACTTGCATACGTGTGGCATTTCACATTACCATTGTTTGAAACATAATGTATTTTTACGTGTGCATGAATGAGAATGAATTGTAGCTTTCAATAAAAAACGTTTTCTTGCTGCTGTCGACTACAAATGTATATAAGTTCCCTTTGGAATTTGGTCAAACAAATGTTTAAAGTTGAGATATTTAATAATACAGAACAGATGATAAATAATTTATCATAAATTCTTTTAACTATGGCAGAGTTCATTAATGAGTATATTCTGTGAAATGCACAAACGACTTCTTTTTATAATTTCTTTGGGAGCGTGTCGTAGCACATAAAAACTTTTAAATTAATGCGTACAAATATCCACAAATTTTCACTAAGCAAATTGGTTACGCAGAGCTAAAATAAAGTTAGCGAGAATTGCATGGCTTAGATGCAATACCTACATTGAATCTTACCAGTAAAATGAATGGATAGATAAAGTAATTCATTTTAATGCAGATCTAGCTGTACCTCATCTATCTAATACTATGTTGATATTTACGAAAAAAGATAATCATTACGACATGTGTATAGTGTGTACGCGTATAAGTCTTGAATTATTCAACACAATATTTTAGCCGCTGTCTCATTTTTTTCACAACATGCAATCAAGCTTATATTCGAAATGGGATTAATATCTTGTAAGCGTATTTATAAACTCCACGACAGTTGTACCACCGTTCTTTCCATTTGCGCTTTGAATATCTGTTCCATCTCCTTCTTATTTCACTTTAGGATAAATCAAGTACTAGACACATCCTTCTCATAAAACATTAAAAGGTGAATGAAAAAATGCTCCAAATATCTTCTTAGACATCCCCAAAAGTTGTAGGCCAAACCAAATAAAAGTTTAGATGAAATTACATGGCACGTGCTTTAGGAACACTTGGTGTTTTTATTTACACATCGTACATCTTCAATTTTAGTAGCTCATCCATTAGCATTTATGAATATTCAACAAAAGTAGACAGAGATGAATAAACAGTGTCGAAATGGAAATCACATCACGTATGTCATCATCTCTTTCTTGCCAGCCCTGGTCGTGGAAGAAACCACAAACGTTTCGCAAACTTCACATAACTCTACGCATGAAAGCTTTATTGGGTGGGTGGAAAGACATGGTTGTATTATAAGAAGCACTCTGCCGTTTCTTGCTTCACTTACAATATCATCTAGACGCAAGGAAGACTCTTCTCGGAAATCCACAGTCCTCGGAGTCGAAAGCTAAGGGTACCTTGCATTGGAACTTGTTACATAAAACTGTGTGGTGCTTGCTTGTCAACTACGCAGATTCTTGAGCACTTGATCTACGCGTACATAGGTATGACTTACTTTCTCTGAAGTGCACAGTCCCGAATCTGGAAGCAGTTTCAACAAGCGTAGATGCTATAATAGGATGCTTTATGGTGGGGTAATATGTATGTATGAAAAGATGATGCAGATGAAATGGACTGCGGATGAATGTATGCGTACAGTACCTACCTAGTACCTAGTTGGGCAAAAACCCTTTGTTGCTTTCTGAAACACAGGAAAGATGTGCTTTTGGTCCTGGAACGGAATCCCCTTCTGGAAACATGAGCCAGGCCAACTCTCTGCTATTTCCCTAGGGACTACAAGCTGTGTGTCACGGAAAGTGCGTAAGTTGGAAGTTCCAGCGCAGCGTACTTTGTTGAACTGCTGCTCCTAAGTATATCTATGGTGTACTTGTTGTGGTACACATGGAATCCAACCTAACACAAAGTTAACTGTGCTGGCATTCGAGATCTGGTGTGTGTAGCCCAGTTTTTAGAATGAAACGAAGGCCAATATCCCTACACATTCTCTCTAACCTTTTTTGCTATACACATTTCAGATTCAACATCATCTCTGTACGTGCGCAAACACATGCACCGTAATGTGTTGGGCTAAACTAAATAGACCATTGTATTTCCTTTTATCGAATCCCACAAGTCATCTGGCATCAGAGGACTCCGCTAAAACGTGCTCTACTAGAGCTCTTTTAATTCTCCGAAGTTGCGGATTATAAAAGCCCACACTCTCCTCCCATTTCGTTTCAACATTTCCGATTGTGATGGTGAGAAAAGATATATACTTGTGTTACTACTTGTACTTTTAAAGTTGCACACGAAACACAATTCTCAGCAAAGTCAATACACTCCCAACCGACGGACTAGCATTGTCCATCATTTGAAGCAAGTTAGCATTTTGGTGAGGAAAAAAGAATAGTTGTTTGTTGCGATACATAAATAGACACGAAAAAGTAAGAAAAAACAAGTGAGAAAGATTCATGCTTGTAATTTAATCTCTTTTGCCGAAAAGTCAGTTACAAAAAAACGGCTCGTTCTTTTTGTACACACACATTTTTGTGGATATTGCACAAGGTGCCTTCATACTTGCGCATATGTCGCATACATACAAACACACACATACGAAACAGTTGGGAGCACCATCTCCAATTCTTCTTACTGCTCGTTGTTTGTGACTAATATGTTGTGTGTCCTTATAGCACTTAGCACATTGATTCATGGTCTCAACTTTTGCTTTTACGCCAGGCCAGCTACTTCTTTGCAACACTTGACTTGGTTTTCATGACAGAAGATATGATTGCTTGAAATACATGAACAGTTGCTCAAGGATTCTGTGAAGAAAAGAAGCATTCACTGCTTTTTAAGTTTAATAAAAATTTCCTGAAAAAATAACCTTCATAGCATTTTCATCACCCTCATTCGGAGATTGATTGTGGGAGGAATTACAAGTCAGAACATTTGGCATGTAAAAATTCGAGCTCTGATGAGCAAACTTGATTTTTTGTATCCAAATAATTAATAACTGACAAATCTTTTATAAGTATCATTATGGATCCATCTCTGAAACCTGGGGACAGTTTGCAGCCTCGCTGCGCTCACTGCAAACGCTCAATCCAAGTCAGCTCACAAGAATTCCCTTGTTCCAACTGCAGGAAGGTGTTCTACTGCTCAGAAGCGCACAGGAAGAGCCACGCTTCCAAACATGAAAAATCTGGTTGTTTTCCAGCCATCATCCGCTCCAACTCTGGTTGCGGAAGGTATTGGGTAGCGTCCAGGCATATTGCTGTGGACGAAGTCATATACACAGAGAAAGCTATGGTTCTAGCACCCAACATACCCGCGATCACAATGTCTCATCTTTATCCAACTTGTTTAGGCTGCTGTCGCGGCACAAACACGAGATACCGGTGCTCCAAGTGTGGTTGGCCAGTGTGCAATAAAAGCTGTGAGAAACTTGGGAATCATTCCATGAATGAGTGTAAGATTTTCAGAAAACATGAGGTTCAGCCAAGCTGTCGTCCCGAATATTACTTATTTATTCAGTTTTTACGAGCTCTGCTATTAAAGGAGAGGGATCCCAAAGGGTTTGAGGAGTTGATGCAGCTAGAATCTCATATTAAAGCGAGGAGCAAAGTGAAAGATGAAGTTCTTATGCTCAAATCTTTCTATAGATTTTTGACGGAAGACTGTAGCATGGACTTTGATCTCGATCTGGTGGATCACATTGTCGGGGTTAATCGAGTGAATTGTTATAGTGGTGATGCCATTATTGATGGAAAGAAGAGGTACTTTTTAGAGCAAAAGTGTTAAACTTACGCCATAATGACATCCATCCAGAGGGTGACATGAAACTCATCTTAATTCTTCTGTCTGTCTTTACAGATTTTGCACCGCAGTCTTTCCCAAGCTCAGCTTAATAAACCACAACTGCAAGCCCAACACTCGCACAATTTTACATGAGAAAGATGGATGTGGTTTATACATGGAGATTCGCTCTTCCGTGGATATTGAGGAAGGAGAGGAAATTTCCCAGCAGTACATCTCATCAACAAAGGGAACCTTTTTGAGAAGGGAAAACTTGTATGAAGATTGGTTCTTTCATTGCTGCTGTGAGAGATGCAGTGACTCGACAGAATTTAATACATACTTTTCTGCCATAAAATGTGTCAACTGTGCGGAAGGTTACTTACTGCCCAAAAATCCTCTGGAGAGTGATTCTCCGTGGGAATGTGTTCTACTTCCGTTCAAGCAGCTCAGCTCGGAAACTGGTTGCGGATATGAGAGAACGGGTGAAAATGTGAAGCAGTTGACAAAGGATATTGACACTCGGATTAAACTTTCACAGAAAAATCCAAAAGCCTTGGAAAGGGTGCTTGGGGAGCTGTCATTGTGTTCCCTCCACCCTAACCATTTCCTCATTATAGATATCAAGTTTATCGTGGTGGATGAAATAGTGAGAAAGCTGAATTATGTAAAGGAAAATGGAACTTATTTGGGAGACGTGGTCGATGATGATATTTTAAAAGGTGTGGAGTACGCTAAAAGCATTTTGGGAGTAATTCGCGCGATTTCTCCCCCGAGGAGTTATTGCATTGGAATTATTTTATATTTTCTGGCCTGCTGCTTGATTGAGTTAAAAGAACGAAAGATTCCAAGCAAGTTTACGGATACGTATGTGGAAAACATTGTGAAAGAAGCGTGGACAATTTTACATGTGGAATTCGCAGGCTCTACTTACATTGAGATGGCCAAATGCTTAGAAAATAGGAGTTTGTCATTAAATTTAGAGAATTTGTCGTTGAATGGACAAACCTAAGAAGCGTAAAATATGTACCCAAAGCCATACAAGAATAAACATACAATAGTTGTATTAAATGCGTTATTCTTGGGTTAGTTTTTAATTGAATAATTATTATTGCGTGTAACTTGCTACGATCATTTATCTCACCTAACCAAGCACCTTCCAGAAATACTTCAATTATTCTTCTGTGGAGTGTAATTATTTACATCAAAACAAAGAATTTTCGAATATCGTAGAGCTGCGTAAGGTGAGATTCCTGCCCGACTTAGTAATTTATAGTCTGAGGTAAAGGATCGATGGCAGAAACAATTTACTTTTTCTACTTTAATCAAGCTAAATATAGAGATTACAGGGGCCTTTTAACATGAAATTTTTCCAAATGTATAAGATAATTAGAGCTTTACACCAGTCTAACGAAGAGCTTACGATTTTTGATACGATGGCTATATATGTTTTTACAAGTGGAAGTAGGGTATTATGATGAAGGACATTCGCATTTCTCGGAGTTGCTTACAGATGAGCACACATTCATGATAAATTAATTATGGCTTCCGCAAATAAATATGTCCTACCTGAGTGATAATATGGGAATCAACAAGCATTAAGGAACGTGTAATTTTCCTGACTCGACAAGAACAAAGTAAAATTCATCATTAGCAAAACTATGTAGGTGACACGTAATATGGTTAACCATAGGACAGAGGACCAACGTGCTTAATTAAAATTGCGTGTAAAATTTATAACAAACTTTTGCGTCAATAGTTTCAAAACGAAGAAATATTCTTTCCTGAACATTCCACGCTGTTCCGAACAATGATTTGCTTTTTAACACTAAATATTACCACAATTTGGTCTTGGACGTCTTTGCAAAAATGACATTTTACAGAAAATTCATTCTTATCATGCACATTTTGGGTTCATATTCAGTTGCAATTGGTGTTCAACAACCGATGAGTGAAACTACAAACGAAAAGCTGGCAATGTCATCACTGATAGAATGGTGTCTTGTGGAAAGTTCGTATTATCCCACAAGTATTCATGTTCTACCAGTTTCTAGAAAGCATTCAGACTTAATCTACGAATATCAAAGTAGATTTAAATACATTCCATTTTTACTGGAACCTATACATGGAACTAGGGCAAAATCAGTTTCATTTAGTGCAACAATCTTTATAGTAAAAATTACTGACTCAGCTCATATTCTCAGCATACCCCAAAGAATCTCCAAGGCTGGAAGTAGTCGTCGTGACTGTTTTGTGTTCGACGGAAGTGAGAAGCTGATCCGTTCTCTGATGCAAAAACCTCCATTGTCAACCTTGCGCCAGAGGGTTGGCTATGCTTCAGATACAAAATTGTTTTTGGTAGATCCCCTGGTTTACAACAATGGAAATTTTGAAGCTGTGCATCGCATACAATATATTCCATCCCCTCATAAGCTTGGATTCAACTTGAGGGGAAAGCATTTTCGCATCACAGGATGTCCAGAACTTCCTCCTCACCAGTACACAATTTCCAAGTCCCCTGAAGTGAAATATGATGGAACAATGATTCGGCTGTATGATGCAGTGGGCAGCAAATTCAATTACACTTACGAAATGCATGCCCCAGTAGGTCAGCAATATGGACAGCTATTGGAAAACGGAACCTGGGTAGGAATGATTGGTGATTTGACAACTGGTAACTTTGACTTTGCTCTCGTTTCTGGACATTTGCCACGCTGGTATGATCTCTTTGATTGGACCTGGACAGCAACGTTTGCACGTATTCTGTTTGCTGCCCAAAAACCACTTAGAAAGGAAGTTAACTGGCAAGCAATTTTCTATCCTTTTGGCGTGGACACCTGGATTGTGCTGCTGAATCTATATGCATTTGCGAGTTTCTGCATATTTTTATTTCTCCGTTTCCAAACTACTAAGGGGCCCCTCTCTCATTCCATCTACTGGTCATTTATCACCACGTTCCAAATTTCTCTAGAACAAAACGTAAAATTGAGGACTGGAATCAAGTCATTATCAATGTTATGGATGATACTGACCATTGTTTCTGGAACGATGTATAAAAGTAATCTGGCATCGTATTTAACTATTCCCAAAGCTGACAAACTACCCTCAACATTTGAGGATTTAGCGGATCGACAAGATTATAAGGTGATGTTGAATCATATTGGGGATGCAGAATATTTCTTTTTCCAGAATAGCGAGTCACCTGCAATTCGTAAGCTAAAGAAAAGGCTTACAATACTGAAAGATCCGGTAAAATGCATACATAAAGTTTTACTTGAGAAACAAACTGTTTGCATTGGATGGACTCCATTTCTCAAGCTGACCACTGCTTCGACAGCGACATTACATTTGCATCAGGAGGCTATAAAGTTTTCAACCCAACCTGCCCTATTTGCTTCATTGGCCGTGCCATTCAAGAAGGATTCCAGCTATGTGGACACATTTGCGCTAATAATCAGCACAATTTATGAAATGGGCATTTATACCAAATGGGAACGAGAAGTAATGACTTTTAATAAGAAGAAAGGGAGAGAATTTGTGAGCTCAAAAAAATACCAAAACGTTCTAAAAGTTTTGCAAAGGCACCATGATTTATTTGGAGTTAATTTTTTGAAAAACCCTTTGAAAATTTCCAACCTATTATTTGTTTTTGGTTTGCTAGTTGTCGGCCTAGGCTTATCAACCTTCTGTGTTGTAGCTGAAATAGTTTTAGGGTGGATTAATGCACGAAAAAATTTCATTTTGTTATTGTAATTTTTGAACATGACATTCATCAAGGCGTATATTTCAAGTTTACTTTAAATACGTGTATACTTAAATTAGGTATGAAATTAATCTTCAAAAACACATGCTTAAAACATGATTATATATATATTGATAACTTTTACAAGTTTGCACGTGAATAACTCGGTAAATGTGTTAAACTTGTCAACGGAACATTTTTGAGCAATGAGGTGCTTGTAATTCAAGTGATATCAAATTTGTTTTTCATTCTCCTGACACATGATTTAATCCATCAATTTTGGAATCAATCAATCTTTATCAACGTTGATTTGGCACACTGACAAAGTTGACGCACCCGTGCTTTTCAGAAACGCGGAGAAACTTTTAATGTGAGACATTATACATCTTGCAGTGAAAGCAGATCCTTTAAATTATAAATTAGCGTTATACAAAAAAAACAATGGATTCAAGACATTTCTTAGTCTTATTCCTCGTAGGAGTAAGTTTTGAAACCGGAAGTGCGCAAATTTGCAATATACATTGTGATGCATTAGATCCAGCTCAAGCTATTAACACTAGGGAAGCAGCATCAGTGCAGATTTTTGGACGTACCATTCGTTTATATATTTCTGACTCGGATAACATGGGATGGGCTGACATTTCCAATGGAAGTCCCACCGATGAAGTTTGGATTGACAGGTCATTTAACGCTGGGTTTGAATGGGAAGGACCACTTGGTCATACCACAATCCCTACTGGAATGCAAAATTGGCGAACCTTGATGTATAACGTGGACAATCCATCTGGACAGCAAATTGGAGCCCTCCGAGCTTGTGGAAAAGCAGGAGATAGAGATGACATCGCTTGCACATCTTGGGCTAGATCAACAGTGAATGCTGAGACCCGAGTTGATGCTGCAGCCACGGCAATGATGCAGTTCTACAATGGCAAACTGTTTTCAACAGCAGGGTGGTGGTAAGGAAATATGGGAAATTATATACTGCAGAATTAAATTTAAAAAATTCTAACTTGATTAAACTGTCTTAGGAATGGTGCAAACTGCCTTACAGCTCTTCTTGACTATTTCAAAATCACGGGTTCACAAACCTACCGAAACGTGATTGATGAAATCTTTGAACGAAACAAGGATGAAGCTTTCGGCAACTTTCTCAATGACTATATCGACGATGTACTCTGGTATGTATTGCTTTTGTTTTAGAATCGGATACTTTAGAAATGCCCTAAAAATATCTTGTCACTCGCTTAAAAAGTTACTTAACAATTTTAGGTGGGGCCTCGCATGGGTGAATGCATATGATTTGACTGGCAACACAAAATACCTTGATATGGCAAAAATCAACTCAGATTACGGCTGGAGTTTCAAAGATAACCATTGCGGGGGTGGGCTCTGGTGGTCCACTGATAAAGACTACAAGAATGCCATTCCCAATGAACTATTCATCAAGTTGGCTGCAGCTCTCCATAACCGTATTCCAGGGGACACCATGTATCTGAGTCAATCAGTTGAGGTATGGAACTGGTTCAAGAACAGTGGGATGATCAATCAAGAGAACTTGATAAATGATGGATTGACGGATGATTGTCAAAATAATGAGCGCATTGCTTGGAGCTACAATCAAGGTGTCATTCTTGGAGGCTTGCTGGAACTTCATAAAGCTACCAATGACCAAAGCTATATTGATGAAGCCAAGAAAATTGTTGAAGCCGTTTTCCGAAGTGACCAACTGACTCCCAATGGAATTCTAACCGACTATGGTTGCGAGCCTGGAGATTGTGGAGGTGATGTTCCAACATTTAAAGGAGTTTTTGTAAGAAATCTTGCAGAGCTGAACAGATTTTTGCCCGATAAACCATACACGAGCTGGCTACAAACCCAAGCCAACTCCATTTGGGAAAATAATAGGAACACTCTCAATCAGTTTGGGTTGAGGTGGGCTGGAACATTTGACAAGGTTGATGCTGCCAGGCATCAATCCGCTTTTGAAGCATTTGTGGCAGCAGTGTAAACGATAGAATGAAAGTTATGCATGATGGGTGCAAGCAAAATAAATTATATTGATGGCTTGTCATTTTTAAACATGAAAATAAATCTTGCTGTTGAAATAAACAATCTGCATACTCATACAATAATTGTGGCATAATGTCATGATTTGTCACTGACATGTTATTGCAGGTGATGTTGTAGTTTGGCACATTTAATTGCATGACACTTGATCATATTTTTAACAGATAAGATTTCAGCTTTGAAGTTTGGAGATGATGCTGAAGACTGTCATAGTCATATAGAGAGGAAACTCATTCCCAGTTGGTATCTGGTTGTGTCAAGTTCTGTAAAATAATTTCAGTTTAATTAAAGTAGTCATTATGAGGCACTTATATTTATTAGCGTTGCTCCTATTAGCGTCTGTAGCTTCAGCTCAGGTGTGCAATATCTTCTGTGATGGTCGAGGAAGTGGTGAAAGTCCTAACTCCAGGTACATACTTTCAAAGCTACCTATACTTGAGTGCATAATGAATGTATGAACACTGAGAATTATTATATTTGTCCAGAGAGGCGGTTTCTGCCGAGATCTTTGGACGCCGGATTCGACTCTATATTTCTGATTCTGACAATATGGGCTTTGCTGAAATGTCAAATGGAGATCCCGGAGATGAAGTCTGGATTGATCGTTCTTTCAACGCTGGAGTTGGGTGGGATGGTAAACTCGGTACTTCTTTCATTCCTTCCGGTTCCCGAGAAGTTAGAACCTTGATGTATAACGTTGACAATCCATCTGGACAACAAATTGGAGCTCTTCGAGCTTGCGGAAAGCCAGGAAATATGGAAGATATAGCTTGCACCTCCTGGGCAAGATCTACCGTAAATGCAGAACGGCAAGTTGATGCTGCTGCAACTGCTTTGATGCAATTCTGGAATGGCGCTTTATGGTCAACTACTGGTTGGTGGTGAGCTGATAACGCTAATTAAAATATTAATGTACATATTATGTTAGCGTTTTATTATTTAAACAGCTTAAAAATCATTTAGGAATGGAGCCAATTGTCTCAACGCACTCTTAGACTACTTCACTTTAACTGGGGCGCAGAACTACCGTTATATGATTGACACTACATTCGAACGAAACAAAAATGAGCATTTTGGAGATTTCACAAACGACTATATAGGTGACTAATACTACTACTTGACTGAATAGTAGATGAGTTATCACAAATTATAACTTACATGACATTTGATTATACATTTTTATGAAAATTGCAATTTAGATGACACACTTTGGTGGGGTCTTGCATGGTTGAGAGCCTACGAACTTACCGGAAACCAAAAATATCTCGAAACTGCTAAACACACCTCTGATTACAGCTATGATGGATACAGAGATGACGTTTGTGGAGGAGGAGTATGGTGGAGAATCCAAAAAGACTATAAGAATGCAATTACCAATGAACTCTTTATTAAGCTGGCTGCCTCTCTCCACAACAAAATTCCAGGAGACACCAAATACCTAAGTCAAGCTGTTGAAGTTTGGAATTGGTTGAAAAACAGTGGAATGATCAACAACGAAAATTTAATTAATGATGGGTTAGCCTAATTTTAATTTTCTAAATCATTGGAATTTTGAAGGTGACAAAATTTAAACTTTAATTATACTTGCTGGCTTCTTATTTAGGTTAACCGACGATTGCCGAAACAATGGAGATGTGACATGGTCATACAACCAAGGTGTTATTCTTGGTGGACTTACAGAATTATTCAAGGCCACTCGAGACCAAAATTACTTGACTGAGGCAAGGAAGATTGCAGATGCTGTAATGAACAGTGGTGCCCTCAATCCAAACGGTATTTTGAGAGAGTATGGCTGCGGAGATGGGGATTGTGGTGTTGATGGAGCTTCCTTCAAGGGAGCATTTGTGAGGAACTTGGGTGAGCTGAACAGGGAGTTGGATGGTAGACCTTATTCGGAGTGGCTAAGAAACCAAGCTGCATCCAACTGGAATAATAATAGAAACTCACTAAACCAATTTGGTCTGAGGTGGGAAGGACCCGTGGATAAGATTGATGCTTCCAGACAACATAGCGCTTTAGAGGCTTTTATCGCAGCATTGTAAACATAATAAAATTTGGATGATTTGATTTGGATAACTTACTCAATAAATCACGAGAAATATACGAGGAAAAGATTTGAAAAGCTAACCCATCTCCATTTATAGATTTATTATATTTGTAGCATGTCAAAAAGTTATACAAAAAATATATTGAAGGATCTGGGAAATAACTATCATAAGTATCAGTCATGCAATGCACCGATAAGGCCTTGATCATGAACATGAGTGTTTTGCTAAACGATTACCCATGAAATATTGTATATTCCTTAGATCTGATATCTATTTTTCGCAAACATATTTAGCATGGAGCAAGTCTGAATGTGACCCTCGCATTGCCATTATTCTTGGTTCTTATTCGCATTCCTCCAGCGTAGATTTCCACCTCTCATTCCTTTCACTCTGGAAATAAGCATGGTTGCTAGGTCCAGAGGTAGCAAAACAAAACCCTAATGGATGCGGAAGTGGTTCTTATGTATGGTTGGCCTGACTGAAGGCCATCATGAAGGAGATGTAAGTATACAAGTTCAAAACAAACTTTCTCACTTGATAGCATTAAGTACTACACATTGGCAATTTTAGGAGTTTTCTTACTTCTTTCAAGCATGAGAGAGATTTATAACTATTCATCGGTCAGCCAGTGAAGTTCATCTTTGAAAGTTGTTCTTACTTTCGCGGAAAGCAAAGTGGCAAGAGTTTTAATTAAACCTTTTATTTCAAGTCAGTTATAGTTTCAAGTAAAGCAAAATGCCGATTGAGAACTGTATTGCGCATTGGTACGACAATGACATCCGGTTTGATTTAATGACAAGGTAATTTTAGTTTAATTAGTTACAACTCTTATAGTGTGTAAGCTAATATAATTTGGTGTCCAAAACATTTCAAGTACAATTTTGCGATTGCAGGTATTTAAAGCCTTGTGCCGGTGAAAAGATATTTGAACTCATTGAGCCAGTTGAAGACACCAAAGGAAACAATGGAGAACCAGGAAAACTCATTGTTACGAATCTACGCATTATTTGGCAATCTCAAAAGTACCCCAAAATTAATCTTTGTAAGTAACTTTACTTATGCGTAACAAATTATTATGTTACTGCGTACTATTGATCATGCAAAAAAAAACTTGGTGCTTCTTCATCCTTAACTAGCAATTGGCTACAATCCAATAACATCCATCTCAATCAAGTCGGCCACATCAAAACTGCGTGGAATGACAGAATCTTTGCATATCTTGGCAAAAACAAAATCATCACGGTATGAATTCATCTTCACAAATCTTGTGGTTGATCACAACCGATTGTTTCCAGTTGTCCTGGGGTTCACAGGTTACATTTTAAAAGTTATTTTGGAATGCCTGACACACATAAATTGAAGTAAGGTACATTTTTATACATAGATACATGATCTCCTTGTTCTAGAGCGTACATTCAGTCAAAACCTTACAGAGAGATAAAAATGATGAGAGTGCTATGATTGTATCAAACAAGAAGCTTCAAATGCTACCTCAAGAGCAGATCTGTGAGCAAATCAGTGGCGTTTGGAATCTTTCCAGTGATCAAGTATGTATGCAAAATGATTTGAGTATCATTTTTTACAAATGCGAAAATAAATTAAAATTTCTTAATGCCCCAAAGGGCAACCTTGGCTCGTTCTTTATTACCAATGTACGTGTCGTTTGGTTTGCTGCGCAAATGAGTTATTCAACGCTTCGATTCCATTTCTTCAGATCGCTGAGGTAAATGTATAATGTTATGTTTAACATTTTGAAAATGCGTGATGAGTTTGAAAAATATGCATGCTGCACATTCGTCTGCTCTCATTTTAGATAAAAGTTAGAGACTCAAAATTTGGCAAAGCCCTTGTGATTGAAACAACAGAATTCGGAGGAAACTACATTCTTGGATTTCGCATAGATCCAAAAGAAAAATTGCAATCAGTTTACAAATCCCTCCTTTCGATCCATGACACTTACATGGCTTACCCTGAATTCGGAGTGGAATTCAATCCAGATGTAAGTTTTTAAGCAAATAAATTGGTAATTATTATTACGTTTGAGCAAATTTCTTCTAAAAACAGCTTTTTATGCAAACTTCAGTCCATAGATGCCGAAATAGAGCAGGAGCGGAAAGACAGACTGCACAGGGCAATTACAGAGGAAGTTGAGGAAATTGATGAAAATCCTGAATTGGCATCAGATGCATTTGCAGCCTACTTTGCTGATGGATATACTGGTGAATCCCAAAATGCACATAGAAGACAAATCGTGTACAGTGAAGAGTTAGGTTTGGCGATCGAAAAACCAAAAGATGGATTTACTTTGCAACAACTGTGGGAAGTAATCCCGTCTTATTAAGCCATTAATAAATCTAGGTCAACTTCGTACTACTAATTATTGTAGTAATAAATATGCAACCGTTTCCTGTCACTAAAGTTCTTATACACGCAAATTATACATAATTCGAATAATTTCAGTAATGATGAATTAATGAAGAACAATTATTAATGCAAAATTATACAAGACCTTTTTACCGGCATGTTATAAGCTCAAAGAAAAACTATTATATAAACATGTATAACCTTCTTCGCATTAAACTAATATACGCACATAAATTAAAATTAAAACGCGTTGGAAGCAGATCTACTCATATTGAATTTTAAATTGTTCAAACTTTTCAATTAGTAAAAATAAATGGCGACGAGTAATTTTTAAAATGACCTTTTTTATTATCGTTTGGCTTTTGGTTGTAATGTAAACTGATACAAGCCAAGTCAAAACGAAAGCAAAATGAACTAATGTAAACAAAAGTGGCAATGATTTAACCAACTTGCTCACAAAATTGCACTCTTAATTAAAAAAAAATATTTTCCTGAAGATGTTCATACGCATATAAAGCAAGAACACACGCAAAGTAGACCTTGAACTGCAATTGCAGTTTACTTGTTTAATTATAAGTGTAGTTGTAGATGGAAGTTGTTGCATCAAATTATATCCCCAAACCTTAATGAACGAAGACTAATGGAACCAGTTTGAATCTGTCATGGGTTGTGTGCTGTGTCGCGATTATGACAAGACTAGAAAATTTTGATTCTGATATAAGCAAAATAAACGGAATCGTTTATACTGTTCGACATTTTCCACGGAAGTTTGCGTATTTTGGATTCTTATAGTTTCGTGACCCATCGGTTTTTCCTTGACTCCTCAGATTTCACAGCTTCCTCGAAAAGCCATCTACCTAACCGGATTACGTTTTTCCCAAGCTTTAAAAATGAAGTTTGTTTACCCAAAGTAACAAAAAACCAGTCTCAAGATTACTTTTAAGGAAACCACAAACAATTTGGTAAAAATATTTGAAGGTCAATTCTTTGAAATATATGAGACATTTCTTTTTCAGCATCTTCTAAAATCGACTGCATTGATCCTCTAACAGAGCATTTTTCTCCGTACATCGTTGCCTAATTCGGTTACTTGGTAAAGGTAATAATCGCAATCAGCAAACATGTAATTAGAGTGCGTAGCGCAGTGCAGAGGTTTCTGTCTGGTTGGATTGAATGCAACTGATGTACAGGGAGTATGTAGTCTTACAATCATATAAAAGGTGCATGTATACGTCATAAATCACTTACCATCTTATTCATTTGATTCTCATAAAAATCCAAATCTTGATATAACTAGTTTCGATATACCTACACACATGGCACTGACCAGCATGACAAAGTCGTTTTAGCTGTAATTTTGACATAATATCAGGTACATACATTGACGCATTTAATATGACATGAGGAGATGCTACCGATATAATTTACACAACATATAGTAATATATCTTGTTTTACTTGACCAGAACAATACAAAAATACCTAAGTGCATCTTTTATCCTATATTAATAATAGTGGATGCATTTCTCCTGCAAGTTTATGGTTGCGTTTGCAATCAATCACCCTCGCAAATCTACTACCCTTTCACATGTGTTGACGTCAGGGTAGTCCTCATTTCATTCATCTTTGCAAAATATTTCCTTTGCTGACGCAGGGTACGCATTGCACCTTTCAATGAGTTCATTTACTGGCAACTAACTGCCTCACGCTACGTTCATTGTATTCAGCCACAAATTTTTTCTGTATTTACGGAGAAGAGATGAAATCGCAAAGAAAGTGACGTACCTTTTATTATTTGTAAACAATGACATTATCATATAAAAGGGATTCATCTCTTCGATTCGACTTCACATCAGCAACGTGTCTTGTCCCTATCAGGACTACACATTTGTGGGTGGGGTAATGTCAGATTGTCTAGTAAAATACGACCGTTCTAATTAATTGTGACATTTAATCATTGTTACTCATGTTAGGTTTGTGTGTACCTGTCACTAGTTGAAATTCAGACAAAATAAAGTATAAATTATAATGAAGAAAGGAAAGTACACTGTAAATAATGGTGATATGGAAATGGGCCCTGCTTGTTGCGGTTCTAACAGTCATCGAATGCCCCAGTATTTAGCGGCTGCCACAGGTATGCAATTGACACTGAACTTGATTGACTTGCCGATACAATATGTGGTTACTAGTGTTAATGTTTCTCTTCCGCAGTGACAATAGGTGGATTTAGTTTGGGAAATGTGCTGGGTTGGTCAAGCCCAGCTATACCAAATTTGGCAAATAGTGGAGATTTTCCAGATATACAGAATTATCAGAAAGCATGGATTGGATCACTAGTGACGGTACAAATATTACAGTGTAAAAGTTGGACATGAATATCCATCAGCTTGAAAATCAAAGTCTAATGAATTATGTTTTTTTCAGATTGGAGCATTAGTTGGAGCATGTTGTAGTGGATACTTAATTGAAAAAATAGGACGGAAAAAGAGTTTACTTGTTGTAGGGATTCCATATATCATCGGATGGTTCACCATAGCTTTAGCACACCAAATATACATGCTTTACGTTGGACGCTTTTTGACAGGTATTAACTATTATATATGTAACTGTTTAGGCATTTAGAACATGATTTATTATATAGAATTTTTGTAATTACTATTCAGGGTTCAGCGTTGGAGCCCTTAGTTTAGTAGCACCAGTTTATTTATGCGAAATCTCACAGTCAGATATCAGAGGATTTCTAGGGGCAATATTTCAAGTTACCGTTACAGTTGGAATTTTATTTACGTAAGTTACTGTTACTAAAAAGTTGGTTTCACATAGCCCCAGCCTTTTATATTTGTTTTGTAATGGCAATAAAACATTTTTACTTTTTTAGGTTTATCCTCGGATCAGTGACTTCATGGAAGTTGCTCGCAGCTACGTGTGGTATATTTCCTTTAATTTTTACAATTTTTTCATCTTTTCTACCCGAGTCACCCCGCTATCTCATAGCAAAAGGTCGTTCTGAAGAAGCTCTCAAAGCACTTTCCTGGTTGCGTGGAAGTGACTTGACAAATCCATCTAAAGAAGTCCTTGAGGAAATTGATGAAGTAAGTTCAAAATTGCACATAATTGCCTAACGCTTTTCTACCGCGCATCGTTATAATATAAATATTCATCATAGGTGGTTTGTCAACTCGAAAGCTCAAGGTGAGACTATTTATGCTAATAATCAATCTCTATATTTAGATTCAAGGAACGGTTCAGCGAGGAAAGGAACTTCAACTAAAATATTTGGATCTCATTTCACTCCCAATCCTTAAACCCATTCTTATCACTTTGGGTCTCATGTTTTTTAACCAATTCTGTGGATCAAATGCCGTGGGATTCTACACAGTTACCATTTTCGAAGAAGCGGCTTTGGGGCTTGATGCCCACCTATCTTCAATCATTGTTGGTGTTGTTCAAGTAATCGCAACGGCTTTGGCTTCAGCATTTGTGGACAAGGCTGGGAGGAGGATTTTACTACTGCTCTCATTCACCATCATGTGTATTTCACTGATGACACTGGGAACATTCTTTCACATGAAGAATGCTTCGTATGGCCAATTTTTAGGTGAATCAGCTCATTGGATACCATTAGCTAGTGTGATGGCATTCAATGCCGCATACTGCGGTGGAGTGGGCTGTCTAATTTGGACTGTAATGAGTGAAATTTTGCCTAATCACGTGATTGGTGAGTAATGTACCTTGTTGTCTTGTACCTTCATTAGAACTGGATGATTGATTCTTCGAAATTATGAATGTTTTTGTACAATAATTGTTAACATTTTGCTCATGGTAATCCCAGGTTTTGCATCTGGTCTTGCCACCACTTTTAATTGGACCTTGGCATTCATCACAACAAGATTTTTCCAAGATCTCAATGACTCCCTCGGGATTCACAACACGTTCTGGCTATTTGCTGGCGCTTGCGGGGCTGCAGTACTCTTTATTTATGGGTTTGTACCAGAAACCAAAGGAAAGACACTTGATATGATACAAAAGGAGAATTTTCAGCAGAACGGTACTCGGTCTGTGGAAGACATTGCGTCAGTGGCAAGTTCAACTGCAGACCTTGTTTAGTTCAGTATCTTTCATTTTTTCACGAGGGAGAGCCGCACGTGGTTTCCTTCTTTAAGTCTTTTTTTTTGCTGGGAGTTCACTAATTAGATTAATGTAAGATATATTTTACTACTACTATTACCTCTTGTAAGTAAAAGCATATTTAAGTTTTACTTTTTTAAAGTACCTCGTTTAGATAATACGTAACAAATGAAATGGTCATGAAATTTGATATGCATGCTATATGATTGTATAAACGAACTGCAATAAAAGTGCATTTACAATTGCATTAATAATCATCAACTACCATCATCTTTGCGAAACTAACCTCCATCCAGGTGTTAATTCATAATTGGATGGATGCATGCGCAAATTTTTAGGTCATGGGACATTCAAACGAAAATGATGAATATGCATCCAGAAATGGCAGTTGCTTTCCGTTGTAGACAGTCATTATAGAGAAAGATGTCTGAAGATAAGCCCCACTTTTGCAAATTGGCTCATTTAATGAGTGAATACATCCTTGAGGAAGGGCACTTGCTGTTCAATTTTGACATGTAATATCCATATTTTTTCACACTATTATTATTCATATTTAAAAGTACATTGAGGATTGCACTTGTGTGCACACCAGAAACTTAATTTCCCTGCTGGACGGTGGAAATAAAGAATAAATCATGCATGTTATATTATTAGATTCGCTAGTAGTAACTTGGCACGCCTGAAAGTGCCTAAGTCGTTGCATTAAGTTATGAATGTTATACGGACATGTGTTGACAGAATTTTTCACACAATCAGTTGGCCACAACAACATGGAACGCTTCTTTTGACGCTTAGCCTAAAGCTAAACTTGAACTTACAAGCCCCCATCCGGAGAACTACATAACAACACACACGCCTCTGATAGAAACAACTTAACTTGTATCATACAAGTGATACAACTATCTTTGATTGGGGGCTGTAATGTAGCCTTTACTTCACGATCAAGTTGAAGGTTAGAGATTGATGTAAGAGAATGCACTGAAGCAGAGAAGCAGATGAGAAAATCCAACAACATTGAATTATCTTATTGTTATTGGTTTAGGAGTAATATCTAAATACATCATGCATTTTTGATTGCATTTGTTTGTTTTTTCCTACTTCCTTACTTAACTGCGTACTCCACATGTTATTACTCTACATATACATTTGCAATCTCATGTAAAACTTGGATCTTCTTCATTCATTATCGAACCAACTACTGAGGTTTTATAAGGTATAATCATACAACATTGATATTAATATTAATATGTAAATGTAAGCCACGGTTGGCTACTTCGTCTACCCAAATGCTAGAAAATCCGTAATAAACAACAACTTAGTATCATACTTGCGTACGTGTTAATGAATTGAATTGCTTAAGTAATTGAGTTTTGTAGTTCGCCAAATCGCGATTTTGCAACTGAGGCAAAATGTACCTTAAATTTTAGCACAGTCTGGGATCTGGATAAAAGAGGCATGGTCAGTAAGACACACCTTCTTCATGTATATTTTTGCAGGTGTGTACTTGTCGGTGTTCTTTTTCTTGCTCTTCCAAACAATTTCCTTGACTCAAACACGTTTTACAAGTGACGCTCCATCCGCTGTTTCACAAAGCTTTCATTTCATAGCATTCTCCCGTCGCTTCGTTCAACTACCTTAAACTGAAGCTTATCTTCAACTAACTCATCATTAATCATTGCTAACTAGTATATGTTCAAGAGTAGACGGGTAAAAAACTGAGCGCTTATGCCAGAGAAATTAGCATATTATCTGGCAGACTTTCAATGCAAGTAATTTAGCATTAAATACTACTTGGATTTGGAACACCTACTCGCACTCTGTTTTATTATATTATGCATAGCACTCTTCAACAGCTACCTCACTCCTCTTGAGGAAAACCCTCCTCCGATTTCTTTAATTGGCATGTTAAACATTTTTATCTTGAAGTTATCATGTAACTTTTAATCACTCAAAAATCGAGTTCTGTATTATACTCACAAACTACCTTAATCGTAACCATCATACCTGAGACGAGTCAAAAATAAACGAAGCATTAAACCATTTTTGGCTCAATCTGAGAGCAACTCTTTTAACGTTTTCATTAAATAAATGCCTTGGTATAAAAATTTTGCAATATGATATGTACCATCTTGATTACCCTAACTGCTTGTTCTCAGGAGCGCTACTGATTATATTTAAATTTAATGTGTTAATGACGTCACGATATCATAGTGATAGCTGGAAGAAACAAATATTTTCGTATGATTAATATTGAGCAGGTAGGCACGCTGTGTACTTAGGATGCGTCAGCACCAGATATCGAATCATAAAATCATGGTCAGGGACGTGGTAATTTTTTCCCCTTATGCACATATGTAATGTACAAATACAAGAGTAAATTGCTTCGATAGTTAGCAGAGTTTGGGCCTACATGTAACTGATAAAAGCATAATCTTGTGAGACTCCTTGTAACAAGCATGAAGCTTCTGTTTTTATGTGGTAGATGCTCGTGTTGGTTTGGCGATGCCCTTTAGCTCAGCGTTTGCCCCTATTACAAATCAGCCCATGTGAGAAAATTGCTTTGTTTAACCGCTTCATTGCATTCATCACAGGATATCCATGTTGTAGTTTTATGATGAAGCACCCACTACTGCCAAACAAATATATTATGAAAAAAGAGGATAAGGCTTGCGCTCGTGTGGATTACAAGAAGATGCATGTTTTTAGGCAGGAATAAATAAGTATGATACAAGCGATATGAAATGATTGTGTTGTTATACTTAAATTGATCCACCTATCTTCATTAAATGAGTAGGGTTTAAGGCAGCATTAATGAACGGAACATGTTCTTAGATAACTTGAGTTGTTTGGAGTCTTCAAGGAAATGTAAAATGCAGTTGGAGTTGGGTGAGGATAAATAGTAAGAAATTTGATGTTGAGGTATTCTCATGGAGTACTTTGAAGAATGCAGTTCCACGTTCCATAACTAAATGATCTATAAGACTTAAAATAATACTTATGAGCGTGTACCATTTAGTCTCAAGTTATCGCTGGGCATTATATTACTTGGAGTCTTATTAGCGAACAGGCTCACTTTCATTTGGATTGTTGTCGAGTTGAGGCTGAAGTAAACACGAGTTCTGGAACTATATTTTTTTAGAACGTATTGTTTATTTGTACTGTTAAAGCATTTCATTAGTTATTGTTTACCTTTTTTATCTGAAAAGGGTCATCAGTTGAAATGCCAGTGAACTTCGGAAGAATTTATTGATTTTGTGGGTTGCATGTGGCAATGATACCACTGGTAGACAACACCTAGTGCAAAAGCAGAAGATCTTACCTGAAGTACACAAAGAGGAAACAACATCCAGTCAAATATTTTATAGTCATTCCCTAGCAGGATATATATTTTAAAATGGTACAGAAAACGTACAGTGTTCATAAAAATTCAGTGGAAATCCTGGCAGAGGGGCCTGATGTGATACAAAGTAAAGTTAGTCGAAGTGCTCCGCGATGGAAGAGTCCCCGAACGCCCCAATACGTTACATCGGCCACAGGTTAGCGTTTGTAACCGTATACTTCGTATGCATATCTTCTACTTGTAAAATGGATTGATTTGACACGCGTCTTTGAACTAATAGTGACCGTTGGAGCCTTTAGTTTGGGAAATGTACTTGGTTGGTCTTCTCCGGCACTTGTTTCAATCGAAAAAAGTGGCCATTTTCCTAATCTTGTTACAAAAGATATCTCATGGATTGGATCTTTAATTACGGTATCAACTAAAGCCTAAATTGTCATCATAAAATGGACAGTGTGCCGTTTTGTGTGCAACATTTTAAAAAATTACTTGACCCATTTCAGATTGGAGCAGTTGCTGGAGCCCCTTTAGCTGGATATTGTATTGAGAAAGTAGGAAGGAAAAATACACTCTTAATATCAGCTTTGCCTCTTGTTCTTGGATGGCTATCTTTGGCAATGGCCACCCAGATTTCAATGCTTTATATTGGAAGGTTTTTAACTGGTGAGTATTTATTTATATCTGCTGTATCGAATGATGTTCTGTTCTTAGTGAAGTTGGATTTGAAAATTTATATATTTTGTGAAGGCGTTGGAATAGGAGCGTTGAGTTTAGTAGCCCCAGTATACCTTAGTGAAATATCGCAACCTGAAATTCGGGGATGTCTTGGTGCCATATTTCAAGTGGTAGTAAAGTTTGGGATACTTTTCACGTGAGTGGAGTCCAACACCATTTAAATGATACGAAGCTATTTACTTTGACAATTTAACAATTTAAAATTTTACAACTAGGTATGTGACAGGCTGTATGCTACCTTACAACTACTTGGCCGGAGTCTGTGGAGTGGTTCCAATATTCTTTGCAATTTTCGTGGCATACTTACCTGAATCACCACGCTACTTGTTGACACAAAGTCAAACTCAGAATGCCACGGATGCCCTATGCTGGCTCCGAGCGTCTGACAAGAAATGCCCATCAAAAGAAGTTCTCCAAGAAATTGATGAAGTTAGCCCATTTCAGTGCACAAAACTGTACCGAATGATAGTTAAGTTTGAAATAAATATTCAAACTATTTTTTTTTCAGATCCAAGAGGCCATCAGCCGAAAAGCTCAACAAAAACTGAATTATAAGGAACTCATGTCTCCTTCAACATTAAAACCCTTGATGATTGTTCTAGGTCTCATGTTTTTCAATCAGTTTTGTGGTGGAAACGCTTTTGGATTTTACGCTGTCATGATCTTTGAGCACAGTGGTGCAGGGCTGGATTCTCACTTATCTGGTGTTACAGTTGGAGTTTTCCAAACTATTGCCACTATCATCGCGTCCCTATATGTTGACAGAGCTGGAAGGAGAATACTCCTAATTCTGTCTTTTGTCGTGATGAGTTTGTCATTGGTGATTTTGGGAGCATTCTTCCACTTAAAGTCAATTGATGCCATATTCCACGAAGCAGTTAACTGGATTCCTCTAGTGAGTTTAGTATTGTTTAATGCAGCCTACTGTGGAGGTGTAGCAAGTCTTGTTTGGACCGTCATGAGTGAAGTGCTTCCGAGCAACATTATAGGTAAATGTTAACAAAGACCTTCCGAGAAAAATTGAAAGTCGTAAATTGTCCACTTTATGCAAAAAAAATTCATATAATTCCAGGTTTTGCCTCTGGATTAACTACGACATTTAACTGGAGTTTGGCATTCCTTATAACACGCTTTTTTCACGATCTAAATGGAGCTCTAGGACCCCAAAATACATTTTGGCTGTTCGCAATCTTTTGTGCTTTCGGAGTAGTTTTCATCTACTGGTTCGTTCCGGAAACGAAAGGAAAGTCTTTGGATAAGATTCAACAAGAACATTTCGAATCAAATAGCGGTGTTACTACCACTCCTTCCCCTGCAACGTCTTCCGGGACTTTGTCCACCACAAGCTCTACTGCTGACCTTGTAATATAAATGAAAGGGTAAGAATATGCTTGTTAGTGATTAGTAGCCCACTCATGCGAAAGAGTGAATGAAAATTTGCACTAAAAATCTTTTTAAAATGCATACCTATTTATTATGTGAACAAATCATATGTTGATGATATGAGGTGTACATATACATATAATACATGCGAATAGTCAGGGTCAAGGAAGGAAATAAAGGAGACTGAAAGAATTCATAGATTAGTTTTTCTCATAACAATATTATTATATATACGTGTATAGATAAGTATAACATTTGAAACAGCACTAAATCGTAATTTTGCACTTGTTACAAAAGAAACTACTTTTTAATTCTTATGTTTGTACGCGTGTACCGCATTGTCATGCGCATTTCGCGTGCAACAGACGCATTTACTTATTCCAGTCTAGCCCACAAGTGTATAAATTATAGCTTCTGCGTAAAACATTTTGTTGATAATAATTTAAGGAATAATGATGATGAATGAATAAAAAACTTTACAGTTATACTTTCTGAATGAATTCATCATAATCCACCCACAACTAACGAATGAGTGCAGTAATATACGTAAAACATAGGTACTTTATTTACTTCCTGAAGTAAAAAAATTATACACCTTCTTTTTATTATCTCTAATTAAATGTCTATTACAATTTGTGCGATTCAAGGAAAGAGTTATAAGTCTGCATTTGGTATGTAATCTGTATACCACGTATTGCTAAGTCCATTTCATCTTTAATTCCCACAAGTGACCTTATGCCGCTTCCAATGCTCGACTTGACACTCCCGACTGCAATACCACTCCTTTTTGCACTTTGAACAGCGTTTTTCAGCTTCCTTACTGCAATTAGCGCAGACTCCCTTGCTTGCCAAAGTTGGCTCAAAATTATTAAAGTCATATGAGGCAGCCAATTTTTGTGCCTTTTCCAATAATGACTCTCTGGATGCTTCGATGAGTTCTAAAGTATATGCCTTAATAAGTTTCTTCCGCTTCTTTTTGAACTCCTCCTCCAAAGCGTTTCGAATGGGAGCAATCATTTCCAAAAGTAAAGGAGACTTGGAAGGGGCAAATGGGCCACCTGACTGAATCGCCAGCTGGTTTAGAAAGAGCTGAAGTTCACCCAAGATGGGTAATTGATCTAATGACAGGTCATTAAGGAAAGCCCTCAACTTGAGAAGTTGATTCTTTCGCCCATCATAAAGTTCATAGTTGCCAAGAACTTGGTTGTTCTTCAGGAGCAGATATAATCCCAACCAAGCTTGAATTTCATTACGGTTGAGAATAAAGTGCGCAGATGAGTCTATTTCTTTCCATGTGGCCGTTGTTGGATCAAACTCACTGATTTTCCCACTTTGCCAGTTCTCACGTCTCCAAGGCTTTTGGAGAATGAGCTCTGTGAGAAGCATGGGAGCGTCGGAAGATAAAGTTAGTCTTGAGACTAGACTAGCGCCTAATGAGTCAATGTTCTCGATAATGTAGCGGAGCGTTGATAAGGCTTTGAAGCAGTTTCCGAATAGTACTCCTCGAGAAATTTTGATAATGTCTACATCTTTCTCAGCGACTTCCTGAGCGAGCTTGGGGTGATCTCCAGAACCATTTTGTCTACGCTGATAACCTTCATCCTCTTCATCATCGTCATTTCCAAAGGTTATGAATTGGTTCATCAGACGAAGGCAGTAGTCTGTCAAATCAATTATGCCATCTCCAAGCGTTTCAGCAGATTCGGGGTGATACAGCACCGTTTCCAACATGTTAATGCAGGTGCTTTCATGGTACAAGATGGGGTAAATTGAGAAACCTTGAGTTAGAGTATGTTTTGCTAGTTCTGGAAGAATTTCCTCTCTCCAAAGTTCAATCAGAACTAGGTCATGAACTAAAACTTTTAGTTTTTCATGAGTGATCAAGGATTCCTTCACAGTTTCTTCACGATTTGAGAGGGCTTGGATGACAGATTGTACGGTAAGTTGCTTGACACGCTCATGCTTCTCAAGCCATCCCATCGAACCTGTAAGTATTGAAGTAGTAATGTGTATTTAAAGAACATATAATCGAGAAAAATTATTTTCGAGTTTCATTGCTAAGTACGCTGGTATTTTATTGCTCGTTCGTACCCAACTCCATTGTCTTGGACTTTTCGAGGGCTTCAACATATGCTTCGATTTCCATGTGGTTTAACACATCAGGTCTGTCGTCTCCACCTCCACTCATCGTCTTGCCGCTATCACCAATCAACGTTTACAAACTATTAATCACAAAAATGTCTTTATAATTCAAAAACTACTGTTTTTTTCAGCGATCTCTCTAGAACATTGAAAAGTCATACGTAGAAAGCATACAAAGTTTTATCTTTCGTAGTGTCATCTGCATCTGATGAAGAATATTGATCAAACCGTTTTAGGTCTGCGCTGTTCTCTTCATGTAGTCTCATTGCACATACTTCGGGTTTAAATCTGTAGTCAAGGAACTATTCATTCACTCCGATGACAGCCCCACATAATACGCATCAGCCAACACAAAATGTGGTATGGCCACTATGACACCACATGGCATGGTAAAGTCTAGTTTATGCGCATTTCCTGTACTGTAGTGACATTTTCATCATAAAAACAACACAAGTCTACACGTGCCCAATTTCTCATGCCAGATGTTGCTTATTTACTCGGTTTATTAATTAAGATGACAGGCACACACACTCATAGCGTGTCTGGATACATTTATTGCCTGTTTTGTTATTTGCTTCATCAATACTGAAATACATTGCCTTAATTTGTTTGTGTTGTAACTTGGAAGCATGTCTGTCAAGTTGTATGCTTATAAGCTTAAAATGGAAACAGAAAAATTCAGCATTTTTCGCAAAAACTAAAATATATTCTCGTTGTTTTTGTATGGTTGATTGACCCCGTAAATTAGACAGACCATATATAACATCAATAATACCCTATTTCTCTGGAGTTGAAGACATCCGCTCACAAACTGACGCTCTGCAAAATTTTAATCGCATATCATTTACGCTTCCATGTTTCTTTATTTAGACAAGTGAAATCCGACAACAATAATTATTATACATTTCTCCTCAGTCGGTAGAAAATACTTTACTTGACTGAACCTGTAGCCCGTATAATGCCCAAAAATATATTGAACTCAATTTCACCTTCATAAAGTCAACCCGTTCCGATTCCTATATGCTTTCAACCTAAGTTTTTTATGCTGATATTCCGCACAAAAACATTAAAATCGATAAAATTGAATTGCTAAATTTTTGAAATAGTAAATACTTTTATGCCATGTAAATAACCAAAGTACTTTAGTGGACAATCTTTCATACACATAAGCTAACCAATAATGTATGCCTGCCATTACAGGGAAAGCAGGTTGCCAGAAGTTTCCCTAGCCTCGACAATCCCCCAATGTTGGTAAATTAAACTAGACCAGAAATAAAAGGAAAGTGACTATTTGCAAAGTTAAAAACATTATGAAGGTTATATAAAATGCACGCAACCCAAACCCAACCTAGCAGTCAACTCAATCCACAGGAAATAGCTGTCTAATATGTGGTATTGAAACAATTCAATTATATTTTTCTTTTGTCCAGAGCACTTAGCCCAGTACACCAAAACAGAAAAAATACGATGGAAGGGAAAGCGCAAAAAAATAAATCACTAATGTTAAACTGCCCTATATATATTGTTTATACCCCTGCAAACATACTACGGAGAAAGTGCTCCAACAACACAGAGGTTTGGAACGGAGAACGCAATTAAGTATTCAATCTGTTGAACGAGGACAGATAAATCGATTTTTTTCTCCCTCCTTTGCATATACATTCCAATGGGGACGAAAACCTTAGAAGATACATTTTCCTATTGAATTGCTTTGTTAATAACGGTTTCCTTCATAAGTATTCACCTAAGTACTTTCTTGTGTACGTTGTACATACACTTTTTTTTGCTTTGTATTGCATAAAAAATGTGTCTTGTTCAGTTCGCCTTTCTCTTCACTATTTATGTCTGTTGTACTTTGTACTTACCGTCCCTGTAATGTGCACATATATATGACAACATGTCAACTTGACATGAAATGAATGCCTGGACAATTATGTATATTGTGAACACAGAGCTACTCCTTTCCTGAAGAGAGTTGACGTTTGAGTTTGAGGGAACCCAGTTAATGGTGGTGTAGCGTTCAGAAAACTTCAATTTGATGTCAATTTTCATACTTGGTCCACCATTTTGTGAAAAAAAATCGTTTGGGCAAAATACAATCAATCAAAGTACGCAGTACAGCTCATGCAAAATATTCTGTATACCAAACCTATAACAAACTAAATACAGAAACATTTTGTGTTGTGAAGAGTTTTTCGAAATCGCATAAATGATTATAAAAGTCACTTACTAACAATGTCCTTCGCACTTCTTCTCAATAAGCGTGGCCCTAATAAGCCAGGAAAGGGTGAAAATTTTGGTGTAAAATTCACAGCAAGTTTTGCCTTAGAAAGTTCTCATGTGAAACCTTATGGATGTATCTCGGGGCAGCTAATAATTGAATCTCCAGCTCCTATTTTGCATTATGGTGAGTAAAATTTGACTTTTGAAGGACTATTGTATTGAAATTTCCTTTAAAAAATCTTTTTCTTAACATGTCGTACTATAAACGCAGGTATAAGGATTCAATATGAAGCATTATGCACCCTAAAATTTGAATCAAAGCTGGATAATCGAATAAGCCAGCACAAGAAATGTGGTTTGCTTTTGGAAGGAGGGGAAGATAAAGAGCTTGTTGGTGGTTATCTCGAGTCTCCTGTTATGATTGATTTGGAACCGGTTAACAATGGTAGGAATAATTAGTGAATAAATTCATAAACATTATATAGTTGTGGGTTAGTTTAAGGCACAATTAAAAATATGGTTAATTTTTAGCGGATGCAAATGAAAATCGTCCATATGAACTCCAACCGGGAACAAACACATACGGCTTCAATCTCACAATTCCAGGTGATCAGCTCCCATCTCCATTTAAAAACTCTTACGGAACGCTCTGCTACAAATTGGCTGCTTACATGAAATCGGAGAATGGGATCATGGTACAGGTTGGTGAAAAAGGGTTAAAGTTTGGAGGATATTATAACCTCTCTCAGAACCCGGATGCTCTCAAATCAGCAACAATTGAGAGATCAGTTAAGCGCTCCATTTTCACTGGAAAAAAGTTGGTAATCGCGACTTTAAACCTGGAGAATTGTGGCTACTTGCCTGATGAATCGCTGGGGTTCACAATGCGAGTGAAGAATCCCAAATGCTTACCTTTCAAGATGAGTATTTTACTACTGCAGAAGGTTACATATAATATCAACGGGACCAAAAAGTCCACCGTCGCTGTGCTTGGAACTGATGACAAGGAGGTGACAGAGCCAGATGCGGAGACAATTTGGGAAGGAGCTGTTAAAGTACATAAAGGTGCTAGTCCAACGTACACTAAAGGAAGTAGTATGTACTCTGTATCGCATACAGTGCAGGTTTGTCACTCTTCCAAATATTAATAGCACAGTCTTAAATTTATTAAACATTAGCGGTAAGCATATTTAAAGGCATATTTCTTTTGACAGTTTAAATTAAAACTGGATGACTACAATGTCCTCAAAGCTGACCAAACAGTTTTCATTGGAACGACACGCGAAACAGTTGAAGCTCTTATCGCATCCGTGAACAGTGTCACACTTGAGAACAAGATGGAAAGACGGGGCTCAACGTCTTCAATGGCATCAAACTGTTCTACAACAACTGTTTCTAGACCACCTGGCTATTCCCAGTTGACATCCAGACTCCCATCAATTGAAACTTGTAAGCAAACCAATTTTATTTCAGTTTTATGTGAGGCGACTTTTCTTGCCTTGTATTTAAAGTCTGCTATTTAATCAATTATTCAGTGCCTCCCGGTTATGATGATACCCTAAATGAAAATAGAGAAGATCAAGGGGCTACTCTAGGGAATGAGCCGATATTGGAGGAGGACCAGAATCAAAATCTGGTGAATGAAACGTTGCCGGAAAAATGTTAAGTGATGAATCCAGATTTTTCTCACTTCCAGTTTCCACTCAATTCCAACTCCAACCTTACCTCTGAATTCCTATATCCTTTGTATGATATTTTTATTCGCTTTCTCATTATATTGTAGTTTTATTTAAATGTACATGTAATATATATATCTACTACTTTATGTATACTCATAATTACTCATCTGTTGATCCGTCTTTCTCCTGAAGTTAACCAGACAAACAAAACTACGCAGTGAACAATTATCCATTATCGATAGGCTAGACACACTTGATGCAAGAAAACTATCCAACAAACATACAAAATACATATTAAGTCTCTCAGCACCTGAACTTGTCATATAATCAACGACGCAACTTGTGTATAAATTCTATAAATTAAAAAATATAAATTCCTTAAGTATACCCCTTCAACCTTATCTTTCCAGTCAGTAGATAAGAATGTCGGCTAATGTTTAAAAGTGAAAAACATTGGTTGGTGTGAGTCATGAACGATGTTTAAATACTTATCTTATGGTTTTAGATATTAGTGATATTACAGAAAATAATATTTATCGGAATACGAATATTTATGTCTATTAATAGCTATGATATCTTCATATTACATAGATTCTCATGTAATATGGAAACATTTAAGCACTTGCAGTACGAATCATGTGTATATATTGTACATACGTATTTATGCCTTCAAATATATATGTTAATAAATATGTTAATCATCAACCGTAAGTATTGTATTAGTTATCTACTTTAAATTATGTTACAAAACAATCGATAACAGTGTAATGTCTAATAAACTCACGACCTATTTCTTTTTCAAAATCTTTACTGCATACGCATACAGTTTCTTTTCATAGCGTTCATTTATTGCGTTAAGTCTCAGGGTGCCCCACATATTCATTTAACTATAAGAACTTTTTCTTGTACGTAGACTGCTTGTCCTCGTCGATGGATATGAAAAAGTACAATAAGGTTAAAAGTAGCCGAATACAATCAACATTGCAATTTTAAGAGATGTGATTATTGGGTTCTTTACTGCGGTCGGTATAGATTTTAAACAAAAGAGCATGCACACTGTTATAGAGTTTGAGGAGGCGTAAACTATATGAAACTTCGTAGTAAATGACAGTGGTGATAAGTATGATAAGTAAAAATACCCAGCCTGTGACCTTGTCCTTTCCTTTCTCTAATTCTATCCAGCGAGCTGTACTGAGACAATGAATACACTCATCGTCAGTAAACCATATATAATTAAGCTCTAATATTTATGTGCGTTGCATTCGGGTGCTAATTCACAAAAGGATGAACTCATCAATATATGAAGTCCAAAGAAATGCTAAAAGTTGCAATTTAATATGCTTCATTTTCATGTATAGATTTTGATCAGCTAAGTTAGTCTTCTGCAAACAAGCAAAAATATGCGTCCATAGTCCATGTTTTTTACTTTCCAATACATCAAAAGTTGCAAAAATGTAATCATTACACCTACTATTTCTTTTACACTTTCATATTTGTTTTCACTGACCAGAATTCATTTCCGTCCTAACTAGTTTCTTTGTTCTAATAGTTAAAATTATCTTTACATCGACATTTAAAAAAGGTTACCATCTATCATAGACATAATACTCATTGATGATGCAGATGAATTAGCATCACAATAAGCAGCAAGGCCAGCAATATGACGACAATAACATTAATACATTTTCGGCATATTTTAGTAATCTGACCAAGACTTCTGTCATTTACACGAAGACTGTTCACCACTATGGTCAAAGCTTTCCACAGACACTAATAAACTAAATAAGTTTGAAACTGACATGAGGATGTCAAAAACGTTATGTGTCAATCAAGTCTTTGCTGCATTGTTTGGTAAAAACGAAAAGAATTTAATTTGTTCAAAAGTATCAACTTACCTTCTCAAGGTGCCCCATAATTTCTTACAGCTTCCATTGGAGCATTTGGAGTTGGTCTTGGACTTGCATGGACGGCTACGGCATTTCCTGATCTAGATAGATCCAATCAAGTTGGAAGCATTACTTCGATCGAAAAATCATGGATAGCATCTTTATTGACTGTAAGTTAAGTATCTACAAATATTTTCTGCCGTTTTTTTTTAAAGTTCAAGTTGTACTATATCTGGGTCATAAGATTGGTGCAATACTAGCCTGTCCAATCACAGGACTACTTATCGACAATGCTGGAAGAAAAATGTGTCTCGTAAGTCTCTCCTTCATTGGATTCCTTGGTTGGTTACTGTTAGCTGTTGGAACTCACGTGGATTATCTTTATGTTGGAAGAGTGCTAACAGGTATGAGACAAATTTATAGCTCCATAAGCGAGTACCCTAAATCCAGAACGGGTTCACAGTAAATTATGAACCTATTTTGTGAAACAAGGTCTAATTTGCTCCTCATTTAACATGAAGGTATATCAACCGGAGGATATAGCATAGTTATCCCTGTGTATGTTGGCGAAATTGCATCCAAAGAAAATCGGGGTGTACTGGGATCTATCTTTTTAATTATGCTTTGCTTAGGAAAATTGTTTTCGTAAGTAGAATTTTTTGAATTTATGAACCTTATTACTGTTACAAAAAATCGGTTTAATCTGGATCATTTTATTTCAAAGAAACACCATCGGAGTGTTTTACTCCGCAAGAACCACCTCTATTGTTAGTTCACTGCATCCCATAATGTACGGAGTTCTCCTAACAATTTTAATTCCGGAATCACCAACATTTTTAATGAAAAAAGGAAGAACCACGGATGCGCTGACCTCTCTAGCGTGGCTAGAATTGGAAGGGTTTTCAATTTTCCATTTTTGGAAATTGAAGATAAAAACACCGGAAACGCCACAACTTTCACTGAAACTAGACCATGTAATTTGAGATTTTTACTGTTACCATAATACCTTTGTCTGGAAAACTTATGCACGTCAAATACATTGGTAAAACCTTTTCTCCTAATAGATTAAGACCACGCTAACCAAGACTGAAGAACCCCAACTTTCCTGGAAGGATTGTCTCACCTCATGGTCCCTTCTCAAACCTTGCTTATCAGTTTTCATACTCATGCTCCTCGCCCAATTTACGGGAATCAACGTAACGACATTTTATACAGTTGACCTATTCGAACAAAGTGGAGAGCTACTGATTGACTCCAAACTAGCAACGGTTATTCTTGCTGCCATTCAAACCATTGGCTGCATTCCAGCCAGCCTATTTATCGATAGATACGGACGGAAACTCCTCCTCACCTCTTCATTTACTGCGATGACCATATCCCTCACGGGATTTTCAGTGTTCTTCTACCTCAAAGATATTCACGAGTTCCCCCTCGAAAACTATCCATGGGTGGGGGTCATGCCCCTAATTTTCTTGGTTATCTACTCTTTAGCCTATTCCTGGGGTATTGGAAATGTGATTTGGATCATGATGCCGGAAATATTACCAGCTTCAATTAAAGGTATCAAAAAAAGCTCATTACATACATCATAATTATACCGATGATTCCGTCAACCGTCCGTTCTTGTGACATTTATATATTGATTCCCTCAGGATCAGCGTCCGCAGCGTCCAACATTATTAATTGGGGAGGTGCCTTCATTGTGACAGAAGCCTTTCAACTCCTCATCTCCCAAGTACACATCTACATTTGGTTCACTGGTTTCGCTCTTGTATCTATTTTTGGAGTTGTTTTCACAGTCATCTGCATCCCAGAAACAAAAGGACTGAGTTTAGAAGAAATCCAAGCATTTTACACTAGTGACATATCCAAAACTTCAAAAACTAATACAAATGATAACCATATTCAAGAAGTACAAATAAAATCGTGATTGATCCTTATATAACATAACTAACTACTATCAATCATGATTTGCCATTATGCATTCATGCATTTTTGTAAGGCATCCGGCACAAAGGACAAAATCTCATAAAGTATAAAATACAGATACAGATAAACTTTTATGCACATTCCTTTATGCTTTTGCGTAAGGTACATTTTAGTGTACAAAAAAGTGCACCGAAATCAAAACAACATCATTTGCTTGTCGTTCGCAGCTGAAATTTGGAAATGCATTTTGTAGATGAAGTGCTCACTTTGTGTTGAAGGCAGACTACTATTTACGTCAGTAGTGAATGGTGGTTGAAGTTGTTTGTTATCTGAATATTCGTTTAAAATTTGTGATTTGCAAATTTTAAATTGATAATGGGTGGTGGCAGCAGGCGATCAAAGAAGCGGTTAAGGGGGGAAGAGGATTATTATGAGGAAGAGGAGGAAGAGGATGATGGAACTGGTCAAGGTTAGTAAAAGAAAAAGAGTTTAAGATTAAATTTGGTTTGATTAGTAATTGATTTTCGGAAGTGTTGTAGAGATGAAAAAAGGTAATAAATGATGTGTGTTTTTGACATTCTATCTATTAGAATTCGTTCCTGGAGCAGCGAAACGAGATGCTGAAGAAGGTGATGTTAATGAAGCACCGGAAGATGAATATGGGGCAAAAGATTATCGGTCTCAGATGGCTTTAAAACCGGATCACGAATCAAGACCAATTTGGATTGTAAGTTGATTTAGTAGTTGCATTCATATCGGGTCCAACACTTTATTTGAAGTGTGCGGTAATTGTGGGTTCAATATATGCTTTCAGGCTCCAAATGGGCACATATTTTTGGAAGCATTCTCTCCTGTTTATAAACATGCCCATGACTTTTTAATTGCTATTGCCGAGCCAGTTTGTCGTCCAGAACATATTCATGAGGTATTTCCAAGTATTTAGTAAAAATGGGTAGACAATCAATTATATTTTAAATATTTTAATGCAATTTCCTTTTCTGTTTTTAGTATAAGCTAACAGCATACTCGTTATATGCTGCAGTTAGTGTAGGGCTCCAGACTGAAGACATTATTGAATATTTGACTAGATTGAGTAAAACTGCTATACCCGGTGGAATTATTGAGTTTATTCGCCTATGTACTGTGTCATACGGCAAGGTAAGATTACTTCGGTGATTTAACTTTCTAAAAAATCATTTTAACGCCTATACTAGTGCAAGCATAGTAAATATTCAGTCGTATTGTTCTAATGAAATTTCTCGTTTACTAATTCAGGTGAAACTAGTGTTGAAACAGAATAGATATTTTGTGGAGTCCAGCCATCCGGAAGTTCTGCAAAAGCTGTTAAAAGATCCTGTGATACAACAATGTCGGTTGAGAAGATCTGAGGATGACAATGCACTTGAAGAATCTAGTATTAAGAAAACCAGTGGAGCGGCTGCGTTAAATTCTGCTTTTAGCGCAGGCTCCAACTTATCTGACCCATCCAGATTTGGGAATCCTTCGGATGATCCAACGGCTGCTGGGGAAAATGGAAATGATGCCGCGGTTCCAACCGATATTACAGATTTTTATTCCAAAATTGATGCGGAAGACGATGACGAAGAAGAGGAAAAAGTTGTCTCATTCGAAGTTAACCAAGAAAAAATTGAAGTTATTCAGAAGAGATGTATTCAGCTTGAATATCCATTATTGGCAGAGTACGATTTTAGAAATGACACGAGAAATCCGGACATTAAGTAAGTTTACACTGTGCAATTCTCTTTTTTTTTCAATTAATAAAATTGCGCAAATTTTGTTTTTAAAAATTTTAGCATTGATCTCAAACCGTCAGCCATTTTACGACCTTACCAGGAAAAGAGTTTACGTAAAATGTTTGGAAACGGGCGAGCTAGATCTGGTGTAATTGTATTGCCATGTGGTAAGCTAACTTGACATAAGCTTCAGTAAGTGTTTACGCACCACTGAGCAGTAGCTAATGTAATTCTGGATTATTATGCAGGAGCTGGAAAGAGTTTAACTGGTGTCACTGCTTGCTGTACCGTTCGGAAGCGAGCAATTGTCTTGTGTAATTCTGGAGTGTCGGTGGAGCAATGGAAGCAGCAGTTTAAACTTTGGTCTACAGCAGATGACGCAATTATATGTCGGTTTACATCCGATGCAAAAGATAAACCCATGGGTTGTAGTATTTTGGTAACAACATATTCCATGATTACGCATACGCAAAAGAGGAGTTGGGAAGCAGAACAAACAATGAAATGGCTACAAGAGCAAGAGTGGGGTATTATGTTGCTGGATGGTACTTGAGTTTTTTAAAAATTATATTAAATTACAAGTAAATATTTCATGTACATCAGTAAGAAATTTGTGTTTGCAGAGGTTCACAGTATACCTGCTAAAATGTTCCGTAAGGTGTTAACGATGGTCCAAGCGCACTGTAAACTTGGCTTGACTGCAACTTTGGTCAGAGAAGATGATAAAATTGCGGATCTAAACTTCCTCATTGGACCGAAGGTAGTTTATATGACTTTAAAACATCTATAACTAAAATAACTTTATGCATTGTTGATTCACCTGTTTTTTAAATGAGTGTATGGTATTCTCAGTTATATGAAGCGAACTGGTTGGAACTATCAAAGAATGGATTTATTGCAAAAGTGCAGTGTGCAGAAGTATGGTGTCCAATGTCACCAGAATTCTACGGATCGTATTTGAATTTGAAAGTCTCCAAAAAGCTGGTAAATACTGTTCGATTTTTTCACGAAATATTCATGATTTTGTTTGTGAGTGGCTTAAGTGAAATTTTGTATTGACTTGCAGTTACTCTGTGTCATGAATCCGAATAAATTTCGAGCCTGTCAGTTTCTTATTCGGTATCATGAGCGTCGGAACGACAAAATCATTGTCTTTTCTGATAACGTCTTTGCTTTACAACACTATGCCAAAAAACTTGGAAAACCGTTTATTTATGGGCCAACGTCGCAACAGGAGCGACTTCAAATTATCCAAAATTTCAAATTCAATCCCAAAATCAACACTGTATTCGTATCAAAGGTAGCTGACACTTCTTTTGATCTTCCGGAAGCTAATGTGCTGATTCAAATCAGCTCGCACGGTGGATCGCGTCGTCAAGAAGCTCAAAGATTGGGCAGAATTTTGCGAGCTAAGAAAGGTATCAAGTTCGGATTTTAAATCTACACGTAATTAAAAACATGCATCATCTATGTAACAATAAATTTTTCGTTCTGTTATGTAGGTGCTGTTGCCGAAGAGTATAACGCATTCTTCTACACATTGGTTTCAGAAGATACATTAGAAATGAGTTATTCAAGAAAAAGACAACGTTTCCTCGTCAATCAAGGATATTCATACAAAGTTGTAACTAAAATGGCTGGAATGGAACAGGTTAAGATTATAGAAAAACTCTAATTATTGAATAGTTAATTTCAATTGGCACTTTGGTATCTGATGCTTCGCTAATGATGTAATGTAGGACGACTTGCACTATAAAACAAAGGAAGAACAAATGGCGTTACTTCAACAAGTTTTGGCTGCTAGTGACGCCGATGCAGATGAGGAAAGACTACCGGGAGAAATGCCAGGTATAATGAAAAAAATTAAACGACTATTCGTCTGGTTATTAACAATTGCCTAACGCTTACCCCGCTACTATTTCAGGTAGAAGTGGCGGTGGAGGTTCATTTGGTCGCAGATACGGAGCGCTTAGTTCTCTCTCTGGAGCGGACGATGCCGTATACAGGGAATATAAAAGATCGAGTAATAATCCATACGGGAAGCATCCATTGTTTAAAAAGTTTCGAACAAAGTAGATCGTGGAGTTTTTATGTATTTTTTACATGTATGTATTAACATTAAAACACAGACATTCATAATTTTTTAAGCTACAGAATGCATACCTGAAATAAAACGCTATAAAATGAAATAAACTAAATTTGGAATTCTTCAGTTTAATAATTATGCTTCGATCTTGTTTTTTATATGTTTAGTAATTTCTGTAGGATTAAAGTATGGTATCATTAGCATATTAATTTCAGCGGATTAAAACTTTAAGTGCACACTATACCCACCCACCTGTAAAAAAACCATCATGAGTCATGACTATGCCAATTTCTTACGTTTGAATTTTCAACAATATTTCACATGGTAAAGATGATGACACAGAAGTACTGTACATACGATGGTAGAGCTAAAGAATAGTGTTTTCAGAAAACGACGAATCGCACAGCATAACGATTCGTTATTAACGAACATGAGCAGTGTGATTCATAAAGCTAAGAAAAGAACACTAAAAACGAATTAAGGATAATCTTAAACCAACGTACAAAAATCGATAGGATCTATTTTGTGTCAACAATCTACAATAATGCATGGATGGAATGGAGAAACGCAAGTTCTCAGACTGAGAGCATCTTTTTGCGTTTGGGCGTATGTCGTCTCCGTCTGTAATCATTAGCCACATCACATCACTCTTCAATCAATGAGTTCATTAATAAAATAATATACTGTGACGAAAACCATTCCTAATCAAACCCAGCTCACCCTACTACCTACTTACTTCTATCCGTTGTACCATGTAAGTTATGAATTTTGTAAACGTTTGTTCGTTTGCTCAGCTCAGTTTTAATCTTCCCATTATGCATCATGCTAATTTGGGAATCCGATTCATATGTATAGATAACGCCAGTCATCAATCAGTAGCGAGTACATCTTCAAATTATACATTAAACACATGGGACGACGAGAGATTGTATGAAAAGCGTTGTAACAAGATATGAGATTAGTTTTTGCACCTCTGAAAGTATTTGCCCAGCCAGTAAATATTTCTAAGGAGCCGGGATTCATACTTTGCAGGAAGATGTAAGCCATGCTAATGAAATCTTCTGGAATACAAGCCCATTTTATGAAAGCGCTCATGTCTCATGAACAAGGGACTAGTCTGGCGTTGGCGTAATGGCTTTTCATTGTGCTCCGTAACGCATAACGCAGGAGCTGAAATCGACATTTTTGACAATGAACGAAATTTCCAGACAAAGGATGAGTATGCCCGTAGGCGAATTTGGCTCAATATGGGGTGCCAACCGATGATTGTTGTCGCTTCATTTAAGAGTACTCATTGTTGATCTTCATTTTTTACCACTCATTGTTGATAGTTCACGAACCCATCACGTTTTTAGAAGCTCGTGAGTGAGTAATTCACAATATTTCTGTATGCCACATTTATATCGCTAGAAAGATGGACTCTTCATTTTGCAGAATGCATAAAATGCGGATAGAATTTAGATAATGATGCTTCACTTGATTTTTTAATGGTAAAACCTACATATATGTTATGCACGTTATTCAATTACTGGGATGAGCAATCGACAGCGCTTACTTAGAGAAAGGATACTTTAATTATTCCTTGGCAATCGACATTGTAATGTAATGTGTCCAGCAATTCAATTTCAATAGCACGACATTAAATTCAACTAAAATTGCATAAGTCGTACGTAAGAAGTTATAAGGTAAGTGGTGAACCTGAAAATCAAGCTCTGCTTTTAGTATAAAGGTTCCCGTTCCAGGTAAGCTTTCATTATATTGCATTGGTTAAGCTACCAAAATACAGCTACCATTAACATCATCCTCTATTGAATACCTGGAAACAGGATGAACCAAAGTGTTTTGCATTCGAATTCAGCCATACTTCACGGAATCAAACCTATAAAATTGCATTACCTTGGCATGAGGTGAAAAACCGAGTAAGCTAGTCTCTTCTCGTAATCAAGTGTCAAGTTATTATAAATAATTTAAATTTAATTAGTTTATGACATACTCTGAACCACAACCAGGTCCAGACAAAACTTCACAATTATTCACATCCATTACAAATTCTTATGACGAAAATAAACCATTTCAAGGGAATTGCTTTACATTTGCTTGCTGTAAAAAGCATGTCAATGAAATTACTGGTAAGAATGCACATTTATTGCACATATAGCACATTTTTGTAACATTACTCCGAAGCCCGATAACGATGAATGACCGAAGGATACTGAACATGACCCTGAACATGACCGCTTGCATGCGTAACGGGTTCTGTATAATTAGATCTTTACATTGGTCTCATTTATTACTCCATCATAAAATTGTAATCCTTTCTCCTCCTGCCTTGCATTAATTTGTCATGTATTAATTGTGTCTTTCTGTTTGCCAACCTAGTCTCCGGTTCTAGGCGTGACGCTTGATAATTAAAACAATGCACAATGTCGACATAATAAACTCCATGAATGATGGTATAATGGCCCACTAGCCTAGCAGATGATAAATCATCATACCGATGAGATATCATTATGCCATGCTATCATCGCCTGCTACTACATCACCTCCATAATCAGTTTGATATGGTGTATGCCTATTTCATCAGAACTTTATCCGCTATCTGATTATAATTGCAATCCAGTCTTATCAAATGTAAAACTGATGTATGTATGCCATCAATACCACTGTCACCGTCCATGAACTATGTTATTTGCTATGTATTCCTTTGCAACTTTTTTAATTTTCACTAACTTGTTGATGATAACATTACAATGTGTAAAAGAGCTACATATATATACTATATAGCTTATCTCGAAATAGAAAGGAATGCTAAAAAGGTGCACTGAGCACTCATCATCACATGAATGTAGGTAAGTAGTAGTAAAAGTACAAGAATTGATAGATTCGCATGTGACCAAAACACACGAAACACTTCAATGTTTGAAGAAAGGGTTTTTACGTCTATGTATTTGTGTAGTTGCATGATGAATTTGCATATTTGCTGGAGTAAATGGATTTGTTCGTAGTTTTTATGGAACATAAACGAAGCGTTGTGTCCATGTCCAGCATGCTATACTCCGACAAACCATTGGGAGCTTTGGACAGTTGTTCATCCAACTGGTTTCCGTAACCAGTACCTGTGAGTGTTCCTCCGGCATCCATATTCAGCCCACACACGGGGACAGAAAGAAGACATTTTTTGTTTCCTTTCCTTTGTTTGTTGTGAGGGTGCGATCATTACTCAATTCGAACTTGAGTTTCCTTACAAAAATAAATTTGGAATTCGATATTTAACTTCAGGTGTATTGCAATTACGAACGATACTTAAGGTACGTATGAAAGAATCTTTACTGAGATGTTCTGTTAGGTGAAAGTGGGTAAGCTTTCAAATTCATAGTTTGTATGCACTTTCGTTTGTGTCTTTAGTCTTTGCTCTGCTTAGTGAGCTTAAAATTTTATTAAAAATTGCGTAATCAAAGTAAGGGTTTTCATTCGCCCGCACGCAACGTTTATTGTAAAGAACCGACCTTTCAGTCTCCATCCTTTGGCTTTGAACATTGATTCATTCAAGTCAGATAAATCAGAGTTGGAGGAATATCAAAATGATTTGAAGCTTCTACTACTGCTCTTAGACGCTCGTGAAGATAATAGACATTCTATAACGTGGAATATTCATCAGAGAACTTGATGGATGATATTTTATTTACGTGTGCATGCTACATTTATACCTATAGTATCTACTATAAAGATATTACGTCATTCATCTGAAAAATTAAGTGAATCCGAATCAGTGTTATCTGGAATCGGGATATCTTGTGACTGGAACGCATTGTAATCGGCACATCATCAACATCAACTATTGTCGACACCTTAACGTGCTTAAACTTATACCATTATCAACAACCAATCAGAACATACGTTCCGTTTTCATTAAGCTCAGTGTATGTACTTAGGTTTGACTGACTCGCGATTTTCATAAATTGCGAAATTTTTAATGACTGCTGAAAATCCTGAGCTACCTTATCAATTCAATGGTAGACTTGCCAGTATTCCTTTATTTACATGACAGCATTAATTTATCTGCAATGAATTAAGAATGGTACTGTGGTCGGATTTTAAACGCAGAAGGCCGATCTATAGCACACAACATATTATGTATATTTAGCAACAGACAGTTACAGAAGTAACTATATCTTATCAAAAGTAAACGGAATAATGCGTAATAATACACCATAAAAAGTTATGTTTAATAGTTGGTGGCTCATTTCATGATATTTTGCATAATTTTGTCAGAAAGAAGAAAATTCATTCATATGTAATATGCAGGAGTCCACTGTTCTTCCAAATTTGAGGTAGACTTAGGCAGACTATGAATACTAAGGAGGTATGAGATAAAATTAGAAAATTTACATTCGAAAAGAAAAAAGCTGATTTGAAGTCACGTATAAAACTCGGATGGAATGTAATTGTACTACGTAGCTTGCCGATTATCGTTTATATCATATCTCTGCTATCAAACTTGCGGTTTATAAGTTAGGAAGATTTCTGGTGGTTTGTGGTCGGGACATTTACTAAGATTTGAAAATCAAATATTGAAACCGAACTTGACATTTAATTACTAATTCTAATAATTTTTAATTGTTGACTTGCAGGAAACTTAATAGCTAAGAACCACATGGGGTTTCAACCTTCTTTGATGCTCCATTCACTTTAAATTGTTAAGAAATCAATGCTTTATTAGAGGAAAGCCAAACCAACGCCAAAACCATGGGTGGAAAAAGTAGTAAAAAGGAGGACATAACAAAACCGGAAAAGGAGAAGTAAGAATCTAAATCTGTTTTCAATTAAGCAATTAAACGATGTAATGGTCATCACACCTTAAAAGGTGAACTAACATAGAATGCATACTGTTTTCTTTAATATAAAGAGACACGAAAGAAGAAAAAGATGAAAAGGACAAAGAAAAACCAACAATACCTCCGGTTCCATATTTTCGATTGGTAAGAATTAAGAAGAAAAACTGAATTAGTTGTTTTCAACCAAATTTTATCTTCTATTATTTTATTTTCTATTCTTCATTTGCAGTTTCGGTATGCAAGTGGTATGGACAAACTACTGCTGCTTGTTGGATGTTTAGCAGCGCTCGGCTCCGGATTTAGTATGCCACTTATGGTCATTTATTTTGGGAGAATAACAGATTCAATGGTTGGAAATGCGGAAGCTAGTGCGGATGATCAATGGTTATACTGTAAAAATCATTGGGCACCGACTACGGCACCACCAGGAGGAACCACAACTGGGTTACCAATAACTTCCAGTGATGCTCCTACAGAGTAAGTTCTCCTTCGGCAGAAATGGGGTGTCTTGAGACTTTTATATTTTTATCCATAATCGAATAATGGCTTAGGGATTTTCATCACTATTTAGCAAAATCTCTTTAAAATACACCCCACTCTAAAATTATTTAGTGTTGTACATATTATTATTATGACAGTACTCTACACTGTTCCAATGTTTAAGGACGGGATGGTCTTGGCAGTTTTTTAGTCTAGCTGATCATAACGTAACACCTCGTGTCCTTCATAATGAATGAAAAATAAATATTGATTTACACGTCATCCACTTCAACATGCATGTAAAAAGGCTAAGAAAAATTCCTACCGTAGACCAATGTGTGCAGGCAATTTTTGAACAGTAGGTATGACGGAATGAAGTTAGGTACCGTCTCCGACTGGCACTAAGGTTGACGATGTATATGTAATTCGAATTCAAATACCTTTCTGGTTTAGTTTAGGAATATTGAAATGATGAAGACTACATTTGTAGAAATATGCTTTTTATAATCATTCATAGTGGTCCTATACACTATATTATATGCTTAGCAAAAAAAATTCATTATTTTAATGCATTTCACAGGTTGAATGAAGCGTTTCTTGATGACATAAAAACTCTTGCCCTTGGAATGATTTACATCGGAATCGGAACACTGATTTTGGGATTTGTCTTTGTCGCCTCATTTAACATTGTCGCTGAAAATCAGGTAAAGAACAAAACACGACAAATTTATGTGAATGCGATGCATTGTTGATATCACATTTCTATTCAATGCTCCAAGTTTCAACAAAAATACGCAGGTGTTAAAAATGCGAGTTTTTTTTATCAGAGGCAAGATTATGCTTGCAGTGTTATCTGCAAATGTAGTGTGGCAAGTAATAAGTAAACTCGGACTAATCATCGGGTGAACGTTGTATTGCAGGTTTATCGGATCAGAAGATTATACTTGGAAGCTCTTTTAAGGCAGAATGTTGGCTGGTATGATACCGTGCAAGATAAAAACTTTGTATCGAGAATTGCAGAGTAAGTAATACATACTTAAATACATGCACGCACTCAGTAATTGAATCGTGTTTGGTTGATATAACAGAGCTCATAGACAAAATATTTTTGTCTGATCTGTCTACTGTTGATATGATATGCATTGATCAAGTATTTTCACCAAAATGTTAAATTGGGGCAATGTGAAATGCAATGCTTTCTTTTATATAGGGATCTGATAAAAATACAAGAGGCAACAGGGGAGAAAGTTGGACTATGTATATTTTTCATGGCCACTTGCTTTCTTTCTTTGGGAAATGCATTTTGGCACGGATGGAAGTTGACCTTGGTCGTCTTGAGTTCTGCTCCTGTTTTAGCAATTTCCGCCAGTGTGGTTGCCGGTCTTCAATCCAAAGTTGCTGCATCCGAGCAAGAATCTTATGCGAAAGCTGGAACTGTAGCACAAGAGGCGATAACCAATATTAAAACAGTAATGGCATTTAGCGGAGCAGATAAAGAAGTTCAAAGATATGAAGAAGGGTTGGAGGTTTCCAAAATTGCAGGAAAAAAGCGAGGAGCAGTGTCCAGTTTTGGAATGGGTTTGATGTGGTTGATCATTTATGCTGCTTATGCTCTTGCATTTTGGTATGGAACAAAGCTTATCTTACAAGGACGAGAAAAAACATGTGCAGATCCACCTGAAGAGCCAGAGTACACTGCGGAGAATATGATTATTGTAAGTTATCAGGGGTACATAGAGACTGGAGAAAGTGCATTTTATAATAGCCAGTTTGCTTAATTACTGCATAATTTATCTTTTTTCAAAGGTGTTCTTTAGTGTGTTGATGGGAGCTTTTAATATTGGTCAATCAGCATCGTATTTTGAATCGTTTGCTGTTGGTAAAGGAGCAGGGGCAACTATATTTTCTATCATTGATCGTGTACCTGAAATTGACAGTTATTCTGAAAAGGGAAAGAAGCCAACTGGTAGGGCAAAAGGACAGATTGAATTCCGAGGTGTGGATTTCTATTACCCCTCCAGACCAGATGTGCAGGTTTGTCTTGTTGAAACTTCATTATTATTTTAAACATGCATATTTACATTATCACGCATAATACTTAAGCAAGGTCTATTATTATAAAATTACAGATTCTCAAGGGTTTTAATCTTACAGTGAAACCGGGACAGACAGGTACTTACATTAACGTGCAAGCGTGCAACTTATATTACAAATCGCATGTGTAGTAAATTATTCGGTTACTTTCTCCTGTAGTTGCACTCGTGGGGCATTCTGGTTGTGGAAAGTCTACATGTATACAGCTGCTACAGAGATTTTATGATCCACTATCTGGTTCTGTAAGTCGTAATAAAGTCTGTCATTTGTTGGCAATTCGGCAGGCTTCATGCAGGTGAAGTATTCCTGAACACTTGCCCGTGGTACTTTATTTTCTGGAACAGATTTTCACTTCCGGGACTGGGCTGGGAAAACATTACCCGGACTTTGAACATTGGGTGGCATGGCTTTCGCTTTCACCAAAATTCGGTGTGCCCCGGCCGGTCGGCCTACGTGCCCTGGCCGAATTGCCCTCCTCCTGGTGTCCGGGGGGGGTCCCGAGGGTCTGGGCGCCCTGGTTGCGCGCCCCCTGCTGTGTTTGTTTTCTCTCTTGTGCGCGGGTTTCCACGGCGCCTGCCCGTGTGTGTTGTGCTGTTCGTCAGCAGGGTCTATATATATTTCCCAAATTTTATTTTACCTACCGACACTTGCCGAGAAATATCAGACGCTACGGACGGCGATTGATGGTCACGTGCCCTTCAGAGAGAGATAGCGCTTTTTTTATAATCCGCAAAACCCAACATGGTAAGTGAAAGTAGGCAATGCGCTTCTGATATTCAGTAGCTTTTACATTACGTGGCCGTTGTCAGTCGTTTTCTAGACTCAATAACCCTCTATTCGCTTGTAATACTCACGCTCTCTCGCTCGTGGCTCGCACTGTGTGTGTTTATCGTGACGGGCTCTTCTTTCAGTCTTACACAGGTACACATCTCTCTCATTCAATTTGTTCTCTCGCGCCCGCCGTGGCCCCTTTGACTGACGTCTATTCTTCCCTCGTGAGCCCCGGATGTTACAGCCCTCCGCGGGCGTTGAGCAATAAATTGACATTCATTCTTGTGTATTGTACTAGCCACACAAACCTTTCGGTTTATATATTAATCGTAACTTCTGAAAGCGGTGCCGACATAACGAAACAAAAGAGCTCGCTGGACGGCGTCGTCTGCATCTATAAGACGCAAATTTAAATACGTAATTTTTAACAGAACTGAACCGCTCTCTTAAATGCCATCTAATTTCCATCTATTATAGAATTGCTATTGCGTTACGAGGCCCTCGTCCGGAAAATCGAACACGCCATATTTACTCCTCCTCGACGAAGGCCCGGCGGCAACCTCAGCCCTCGACACTCAAATCAGAGTCTGATAGTACAAGGCCGCCATTTGGATAATGCCAAAGACAAGAAAGGCAACCGACTCGCTGCATTTGCTTGCTCATACAGTTTGATGTCAAACCAGTCCGTAAATGCTGATGTACCTCCGTTCGCCTCAAACAATTGGACAATTTGCAGAGAGAAGGATCCCACAACCGACTGCATTATAAAACACGAGAAGGATCTATACACTGCTCTAGTGCTAGCGCAAATGCCCCCAACGCCCCGGCCGGCGTGGCGGCCCTGTGCGTGCGTGAAGGACTTGCGGGGACAAACCAATCAATTGAGTGAAGAAGCCAAGAAGATGAACAGCTGAAAGCAATACCAAGTATAGACTAGCATGATACAAACTGTAAAAATGAGGAGTCGTTGTCATACTATTCAAGACGAAACTATTGTCACTCCACTCGAATCTGGAATAGATGAACTCTCGGTAGGCTCAACGTTACAAACTATCGTTTTGATAAATTGACTCAAATACTAAATTCATTTTAATATATTTATTTTTTAGGAAAAGCAGTTAGCAAAGCAAGCATCCATCAGACGGTTACTAGCTCTCAATAAGGATGAATGGCTTTATATGTTGATAGGAACAATTTCAGCTTGTATTCAAGGATCTGTAATGCCAATTTATGCAATTATCTTTGGTGAAGTCCTTCAAGTACTCTCAGATCCCGATGAAGAGAAAGCGCAAAAAGACGCCAATCAGTGGGCTCTGGCTTTCCTTGGCATTGGTCTTCTTGCTGGAGCATCCATGTTTTTGCAGCTCTTCATGTTCAGTCTTGCTGGTGAAGCGTTGACTCAAAGACTTAGAAAAATGACATTTGCTGCCATGTTGCGACAGGAACTAGGGTGGTTCGACGATCCGGCAAACAATATTGGTGCTCTTTGTGCAAGATTGTCTGGAGATGCTGCATCAGTGCAAGGGGTAAAATCTATTGATTCTATAAAATAGTAAAAAAAGCTCGTGTTCATCCTTTTTAAGCTAATCTTGCATTGCACTCTTACTTCTAATAGGCAACGGGTTCCAGAATAGGTACAATTGTACAGGCAGTTTCTACCATCAGTATAGCCATCGGATTAGCCATGTATTATAAAGCCAAACTCGGAGCTGTAGCATTGGCATTTGTTCCTCTTGTGATGATTGCGACGTACTTTCAAGGACTGTTGCTTTTTGGTCAAAACTTTTTTGAACAGAAGGCTACTGAAGAATCAAGTAAAATTGCTGTTCAAGCCGTTTCAAACATAAGAACAGTTGCTTCTTTGTGTAAAGAACGGGCGTTTGTCAAAATGTATCAAGACTTGCTGGAGAAAGCACACACGTGCGTAAAAAAGCATTTTATTGCAACCATTTCGTGGTTAAAATTTTACATATACCAAAGCATTTTGGTGTTAATATGTAATGCGACTTTCATCTGTTTCCTTGCAGAGATACCTTAAAAGTAAACTTGATTAGAGGATTCATTTTTGGATTTTCTCAATCTATTCCATTCTTCGCCTATGCTGCGGTCAACTATTACGGAGCAAAACTAATTACAGATGAAAACATGCCGTATGGAGATGTATTCAAGTAAGTAAAACAGGAAACAAGAGCTTTTGACACTCTTTTGAATGCGTAGCTTAAATATTATATGCTAATATAAAATATTCTTTGTGTAAAATAATCAATAGAGTTGGAGAAGCACTCATTTTTGGAACAATGATGGTTGGACAAGCGTTGGCTTTTGCACCCAACTACAACAAAGCCAAAATATCTGGAGCAAGAATTTTGACATTACTAGATCGTCGTCCAAAGATTGAAAATTCACCAGGAGTTGGACTTCAAATTGTAAGTAATTACCACAGGCTAAAAGAATTAGGGCAATTGGGGGTATTCTGAGAATGGGTTTATTACTCCAGTGTAAAGCTGTCCTCTATCATTATGCACTTCAAAACTTTTACTTTTTATGAAACAGAGAAGTTCTAATGGTGCAGTGAAGACAGAAAACGTAGCGTTCCATTATCCAACCAGGTTAATAAAATATTTGTAAAACTTTGATGAGTCAACCAGCGCATATATAACTGACCAATTGTTCCTTTTAGGCCATCCGCACAAATCCTTAAGAGTATGTCGTTACAAGTAGAGCCTGGAAGCTCGGTTGCTTTAGTTGGACCTTCAGGTATGTTTGAAATTTACATAAAACATTAATAATGGGAAGTTGGAAGTCTAAAATTGTATGCACTTATTTTAAGGTTGTGGAAAGAGTACGTGCATACAGTTGATCCTTCGGTATTACGACCCTATATCTGGAAAAGTCGTAAGTTATAACGCAAATTAATATTTATGCAAATCTTTACAATTATTCTGATAACTTAAATTGCATGTTTATTTGACGTCTTATAGAGACTCGATAATCAAGACATTGCCGCATTGAATGTGGACGCATTACGCTCTCAAATGGCAATCGTAGCCCAAGAACCTGCACTTTTTGATCGTACAATTGCGGAAAATATTGCGTATGGGGATAACTCTCGATCAGTATCAATGGAAGACATTATAAGCTCTGCTAAAATGGCGAATATTCACACCTTTATTGCAGGACTACCTGCTGTAAGAATTGACATTTTTATTTGCATAAAGTATGAATTATTTATGATAGGTTTACAATAAAAACTTTATTTTAATTTATTAGGGTTACGAGACACGTGTAGGTGAAATGGGTACTCAGCTTAGTGGAGGTAAGGACTTGTAGTAATATGTTAACAACTTAGAACTAAAGTTTGAATGAAAACTAATGCATATTTTTCTTGTGTGCTTCCGCCATCCGTTGAACGAACAGGACAGAAACAAAGGTAAAAATTAGTTTAAAAAACTTTTACCAGAAGTTTGATTCTAGCTTCAATTTTAATTAATTAAATTTTAGGAAAACGTTTTTAATTCATTAAATTTTTAATATTATAGAGTTGCAATTGCTAGAGCGCTGGTTAGAAATCCAAAGGTAAGCAACATTAAATAACAATAATATTGTATTACATGACAAATAGCTCCATTTACTCTATCACTAAATTATCATTTTATTAATTCCACTTTGTAGATCCTTCTTTTGGATGAAGCAACCTCAGCGTTAGATACTGAGAGTGAACAAGTTGTCCAAGCTGCATTGGATCAAGCCAGCAGTGGCAGAACGTCAATTACTATTGCCCATCGACTTTCTTCTATCCAGAATGTGGATAAAATTGTGGTAATCAACCATGGGGTTGTTCATGAAGTTGGTTCTCACGAAGAGCTCCTTCAGAAGAAGGGGCTATACCATCGTTTATGGAATATGCAAGGTAGTAGTGGTAACACTAGTGGCAGTGATAGGGAATAGAGATTAATCGTACATTTGCATTATGCCAATTGTTTTGTATAGGATGAATTAGTAATACTTAATGGTTATAATTCACGAATCGAATTATTTTTAAATGACTGTCATAATACTTCATTAAGTACATGAAGACAATTGTATTAACGTTAATTTGTAAGAGTAGTTTGTACCTGGAAGTGGTGGTTAATGTGGGTTCGTTCGATTGAGGAATCCATAGTGTTGAAAGCTAATTAGTTTCAATAAAACGAAGGTCATCATGACTGTCACGAGTCATAATTTTTGGTTGTTTTATTTAATGCTGCTGATTATGATTATATGAACTAATTATAAGACGCAACTTTGAAATCAAAATACAGCAAATTCGGTGTGAATGTGAATACATACAATTATTTATTTCAATATAGTTGTCAGTACATATACTTGCTGGGTAATTCGCTTACAGAGACTTTTCTTATCGATTCAGCTTTAATTTCATTCTTACATCGCACCATTAACATGCACCTCCTCAACTGTCTGTGGGCCTGAGCTCACGTTTCAATCATAATACAAATACAATAAGGGAACTTTCAAAATACATAAGTCAGATCATAGTGACCATCCGGATATTTCTGTTAACTAACGTTTATAATTTTACTAATACCTAACTAATATCTATAATTAACAATTACTTGATTAATACGATTTCGAGATGCGAAATTCATTACGAGGCGTACATCAATAATAGTGACTTATTCCAACACTCTGACAGACTGAAGTCGTAAAAGTATACATGCTACGTGATATCATTTCTACATGCATGTTAAATACCTATTAAAAGTTACATTCTTACCTTACAAAAATTATGATTAGCGATTTCGAATATGAATACGACTTGCATGATTAGCGCAGCGTGCTATAAATTCGAAGTTTTAATAATAAATTTTGCGGTTATAGTTCAAGTACACTTTAAGAGCAGGCGGTAAAGGAAGATCCAAAATTTTCTTTCGCATTTGTACTGAACATGGATTCACCAACAAAGGATCACGTTTCGGTTCCTTCTCCGACTCGGCTTTATCATCAGCCTTCGAATTGCCTGATTCATTTCTGTATCTCTTGTTATTTCTATCAGCCTGAAATCCTCCAGCAACTTCGTCGTCAGAAGTACTGGATGGTGAAGCAATAGGAGAACTTTCTGAAGATGTTATATCGGAATACAAAGAGTCTGCATTTTCATTGCCGTTTAACGGTGAATCACCATTCTCCTCCTCTCCCTCTCTGGTACTCACAGACCGACTTCTAATGCTGTTATCTGAGTCGCTGTTTCTTTGAAATTGTCTTCGCATAGATTCCAAATCATGCTGCCTAGCTCGAACAAGTTCTCTGATTCGCCCGAGCAACGACTCAGGCCCTACTGTCCTACCAACAGTCCGTGATGCCCTAGTAGGTGGTGCCGAACGAATTCCGTTGGTTCTGATATAGCTGCTGCTACCGGCAGCTCGGCGTTCAGCTCTTCGAGCAGAATCGTATCGATACGTAGGCGCGCTTTTCCCATTAACTGTAGAGTACAGTGAGCATGAACCAGTCACAATTGCAACTCCACTACTGCTAACTTCAGCAGAGGAACCGTTTCCATTTGAAGCTGGTGAATCCATTTCACCATTTAGAACAGAGGCCCGCTCGGAAACGTTAGCTTCTGCGTCTTCAGTTTCTGCTTTCTCTTCTTCTTCCTCCATAATAGCATCCCCATCATCCAACTTGTTCTTTGATTCTGGGTCGTCAATGTTATCATGGGAATCTTCACTTGATGTTCCACTAATGTTATCTGCTTGGTTCTGATCAGCTTCCACATCTTGATTCCTTTCCTCATCAGAACTATTACTTCCCATAGAGTAAGCAATAGCTACAAAACCGTTGTTTCCTTCCGCGTCCACTCTGCTAAACAATAATAAGATTAAGCGTTAAGGAAACACGTTTATTACTTCAATTCTCGTATATTTTGAAACATCTTGGATGTATACCCTGAGCGCTGCCGCTGAACCACAACCAAACGACTGGCTCGTCGTCGCTCTTGGCGTCGTTTCCGTTTCTTTTTGCGATTTTCTTCAGCTAAACTTTTAGGTTCAGGATAAATGATTGTCTGGCGCAGTGCTGCACGAATTTCTAAGCGACACAGATCAGTTAATGACTTGGGTGACCAATCCGCTGTTAATAAAAGATCCAACAACAATTTTAGACAATGATACATGATTACTAGCAAATAGATAATTGCACATGGGTTTTTCTATACATACGCAGTTCAATAGGAATTCTGGGTTCGTTTGGTTTCGGAGATACGAGATTTGCGAATGAAACGGGCAATAAAACCTTGCGCTCATCTTTTTTGTCCTCTACACGAGTTATCTGAAGTAACGAATCTCCAACAGGGACCACACACACTCCACCAACCTACACAAAATAATAATAACGGCTATAATTAACAAGTCTTTCACAGCCATAAATAATAGTTTTGAAATAAAATTTCTCACATGCTTACCTTGAGCATCTCAATAAGATTACAGACATAATCATTGGGGCAAGCGGCTCCGCAGTAAATTCTGTCATATCTTTTAGAGACAGCTATTGCATCCAAACAGTTACCCACAGTAAACTCTGGAGGACAGAATTCGAATTCATCTATAGCAGATGACATACCCTGGAACTCTTCTAGTTTAGTCCTATTAATAATTGGATAACAAAATAAGCTTTTGGATTACACGCACCACATACCAGTACCATTTGTTGTTTACAACAATGTACTTTACATTTACATACCTTGCATAATTGACAACATCAGGATATAACTCAATCCCGTGATTGACTCCATACTTTCCCAAAATCAAACCACACATGGTAGAAAAGTAGCCAGTTCCTGAACCAATGTTCAAAAAACTCATTCCAGGCTGCAAATCCAAGTTCTCCAGAACTTCTGAATATATACACGGAGCTGAAAGATGTAGATTCCCATCTTTCCACGCCAGATCCTTATAGGCATTTTGCTTGTAAGGATCTGTGTAATAGAAAGCCCTGTCAACAGCTCTGAAAATTCGTTCAATCTTTGGAGTCTGAAAAATGCATAACCACCATTGATTTTTTAATCATATATTAACTGCACAGCATAAGAAAGTTAAAATGATATACTACTAGCGAAATCGAAGATAGCGTACTTTGATATAATCGGCCTCGAGCAAATTATCAATCAGGTCATCATTCGATTCCCCTGAGCTCACCGCACCCCCCATTATTGTTGTGCACCTGGTAGTATTTTTTCTCTTATGCCACTTTTCTCCCAAGTAGGGTCCTTGACAGCTGCGTTATCTTATCTTATCCTTGGGTTTAAATTCAGGTTCCAACTAACAGCAAAATCTGAAAACAGAAGTGAAAGATATTAATTAATTAATTAGCATCATTAACTAACAACCATCACCATCGCCCATATTACTACATGCATGATAAGCATCTCTCAGTGCCAGATGTATGTACCTAGTCATTTTTTCTAACTGCTCACCTTTCACTCTAATTTTCACACCAAGCAGATCCAAAAATGCTTTCGACACAAATGTCATTAAAATTTAAAGGTGATTAAATATACAAACTTCAAGAACGTCTGTCTAGTATGAAAACCGATTGACGATATATTCCTCTTCTACCCCCTCCAATCACTCCAATGAAAGTAACGACACTGCGAAATATCTAATCCACAAGTTCTGCTGCTAAACCATATTTAAGCAACTACGACATAACTTCCCATGCATCGCTGAGAACTAATGGAATCAACACAAAGTGTAATATTCCACTACGTCTTCATTTTTCCATTTCCACAAAACAAGAACAACCCGTCGTCAGCTGAATCCTTCGTCCTTTCTTCTTGACTTGCTTATGTATACCATTCACTACGCGTATGCCTATAAGGACGAAAGACCAAAGACCTTTTCCCTACAGACGGATATATACGAAATACGAACAAAATGGAATGATTCCGAAGAAGTAAAAACATCTAGCAGCAGACCACCAACCAATAATATATTGTGATTTCACCAATAGGCATACATCATCCGTACATGCATCCGTACATATGAAATTCAGAGTAAAATGTACCTAAAATTTCATTAGACGAAGGAACCCCCGAAAAATTAGTTTGAAGTGAGAAAAATAGATGATTTTAATCAATTTTTCTAGCTGGATGCTGAAACATGTTTAATTTTGAATTCGAAAATGTCATGTCATGGGCCAATTCTCCATAAAACACGCAACTAAACAATATTAATAGAGTGCAAATCCAAACTACGACGTAAGTTTACCTTTTCTTGATAAAATTCCTCGCTCGTACATAAACAACATGAATGATAAATTATAGTAGCACAATCACTGCTACATACCACACACAAACAAACTCCGAGTTTGAGTCAAGTGGAGAAAGACGATGGCTTCAACGAGAAGTGAACATAAACCTTATCACATCACATAATATAACTTGTCAGAAGGTGACCTACATACTACTACTACACACACACCACCATACTAACTACTAACATCACAACCCAGTCTCATGCAAATGCACTTTTAGGTCTTATCATAATCCGAATGCTCATTATGTACTTTACAATTCTCAGTAGTTTACACCATTTAACTGTGCGCTTAATGCTTTACTTAATTCATTTGGAGGTGTATATCTAATGATGTCTTTGGGGCATTATTAAACACGCTGAATAAGCGAGTTACACACTAATGCGATTTAGTATGAACAATTATTCCACGACTGGATTTGAGAAAGTTGCAATATGCACTGTTCCAAAGTTTGGTGATTTTATCACTTCCATGATTCCAATATGCAAAATATTAAGAGCGCATCGAGTTGTATATATAATAGTATGCATATAGTAGTGGTGTCATTTATATGAAAACATTATTGTACGGAAAAGGAAGAGGGTGAGATTGTGAGAGAAATAGAGTTGTTATAAGACAAGGAGAACCCGACTGACTCAGTGAATCTTATAATGTGATCAAATTGGACACATGCATGCATGGAAGCAGAAAATAGCAAAATTATAATCAACAGGATAAGAGAAAGAAAGAAAAACAAAGTGGTGCACCAACAGAAAAACAAAACAACCTGAAAGAATCTACGTGTTAGGTTGGCATATCCTATAATCATCGTCGTAAGTATAGCAAAAGTACAGAACAGAACTGACTGAATACAATATAAAAATGGTTATGGTTGGATGGGAAAACAATTGTGATGACTTTCATGAATGTTATATCCATATGAGCCGAATAGTCACATTATGAATACAAAACTCGTGATGTTATGATGATAAAAGCAAAAAAATGGATAATATAATGTCTAGTTGACCAACCAACTACTTGTGTTGTTGTCCTTTGTAATAAGACTCTTGCATCGTGCCAAACCTACCGGTATGCTGCATAAATGTTAGCTGTGACTTGACTGAAAATAACAGACTTAAGATCTCCTTTGTTCTTTTAGTAACGCCCGACTCAATGTGCATCTTGATCTTGTCTCCACCTTAATGTTTATGCAAATAATATGTGTCAAATGTGCAACTGTACTTTTGCTTCAACACATTAAACTCACGTGTCAGATGTGAGTATATAAATAATAGTAAGGTAGATAGTGTATTATAGTAAGGATATGGACAGATGGAAGAATTCAGGAATACTTAATATAGCCAGATTTCCTCGATCCAATGAATCTTTCACATATTTGTTGACTGTGTAGTGGGTTGAATTTGGATATGAACCTGAACAAAAAATAAACTTGTTTTTCAAACACATGCAAAATCTCATGAAATAATTCATTGGACTTGTCTAATGTATCATGGATAATTATTGGATTGGAAAATATCCAGTTATTCTAAAGAAGTATCAGTACACCCCAAATTTAGCTGAAAAGCTTATTTGACCTAATAGTCAAGTCAGCTCTAGGCGATCTCACGGGGCACTGTGAGAATGAGAACTCTGGAATGCATATAACAAGGACATATTTGACATAAGACATATCCTGTAGGTGCATAGGCGTAATATATCATAAGATCGAAGACGATCAAACACTGGCAGATTATTCTTCAAAACTTGGAGGATTGAATATACTGGAATGCTGCTGGAATTGGAATTACAATCTATTCTACCTCCTACTTATATCATGATCCACACAGTTATAAAGAACGTCATGTCATAAGCCTACATGTTATGGTATACTACTTAGGCTGGTGGGCCAATGTATATATATAGTGGCAATACAAAACAGTCCTATATTTCCACTTCTGTTAATAATTGTACATGTGCTGCTTAGACAAATCTGCTGCTGTGGGAAGTAGACAGGGATATAGACTAGACGGATACCCAAATTAAAGTTTCAGAAATTCACACAGAATCATTTGTTTTCTGGGATTTTTTCCATTTTAATTGATACAGGCAGGCAGGCAGGGTATAATGAGATGTGTAGATATTTAACTAGATAATACAAGACTGTAAGCAAAAGGTAGGCATTACTCAAAATATCTACGAGATTTTTCAATTCTGACGAGAAGACATTCAAATTAATGATCTAATTAGATCTACAGTTTAACTCCTGATAAATAAGGCAATAAAGGCTATATTACAAGTTGAGATACCTCATACTTAATATTCATACCTGAATATAATTCCAGAAATACGTTTTTACCATTACACACTGTAATCTTGTAAACTTTACTTAGCGTTAGTACAAAGAGCTGAGCCGAGGAATTTAATCAATATGGAACTTGCCAAGAAGGAAATCTGATGTATGGCCCATTGATCGTGTGTCATGCATAAATCAGTTTTCCCTGCCGATTGATTCAATCATCAAAGTGTACTACGAAGGGCATTTGATACCGTGGTCCCTCATAATAAAGTGTCCCAGTGTGGAAATCCAAGTATACAGACCTAATCAGAATGGTATGTCACACATAATTTTACTTCACACATGATATTGCGTACGATTTACCTATCGATTCTATAATGCAATTCGTTATGTCATTTTCATAGTAAAACCAAGAAGGTCACAAGGTTGTGTAACGGCAACTGAGGAGCTCATACATGAGAAAGTCAGCCGCCTGGAATCAAGAATTGCATCGTTGGAAGCTGTAGTAAATCCAGAAACAATAGAAATGAAAACGGATCGCGATTTACAACTTCTAACCAAACAGATCACTTTTCTGTCACGAAGGTTGGATGAGGCCGACCAAGCTGAGTGGATCAAGAAAACATAAATTGTTACTTTTAGTTCACAGTTAGGTGAAACCATTCTTAAATTTTTGGAAATTTTTTGGTCGCTCTGTTTAAGTCACCAAACTTTATAGGTTTAGCTTGACGAGTCTATGATCTCTATTTTATTTGCGAAAAACGATAATTTCGTGCCATCTGTTTCTCTTTGTATGCATCTAATGTTTTCCGAGATGAAGAACGGAAAGATTTATACCAAAGATTATTTTCCGTGCTATATATTTTCTAGTCTAGTTCATTCTTATGAAATATGAAAATTAATTATCCTGGATGTTCAAAATACGTTAATAAATCTTTAATAATACGTTTAAACTTGCATCGACACAACTATTTACTAATAACTATTACAAATACATTGGCATTGCAAACTTCCATCACATCACATGAAAAATTTGTACCCTATAGAGAGTACAAAGTTTAGTAAACTACGTACTAATAATATTAACGAAACAAAGCCGACTTTACGAAATGAAAAATGATAACTTTTGGCATATCTCTTATATCTACGACTGTTACACATTAAATAGATCTCCAGCGGATGGTAACGGAGCCAGCCCGTCATGTACTGATGGAAGTTTCGTCAAATCAGGCATACTCACAACGTGTGCCTTCATCTCTTCAAATTTTTTTGACAGGATTTTCAAGTGACTTTGATGCTCCTAAAAATCAATGACTTATTAAGTAAAATATTATATTAATTAAATTCTGTATGGATAAAAGTTTGAAAGTACCTCTAGACGGTGTTCTGCTTGTGTTAGCAAATCTTTTTGATAGTAAATAAAATCTTGACATTTCATGGAAGCTTTCTTTCTATCATCAAGTTCAACGTCTAGTTTACTATTATAATCATGGAGTAAATCTGCAGCTGATTTAATTTTTCTCTGAAGCAACCGTGACACGTCCGAGTCTATACAAATTTCGTCCACTCCAGCTATATCAGATACATCAGTAGGTAAATTGGCTATTTTCCCACGTGTTATCGCATCCGTGCTGGGCATCTTTTCCAAGTCCTAGAGGAGTCAAAATGTTCTCAACTATTAGATCCAAGTACCTCTGGACAAGAAACATGTAATAAAAACTATGTACGTGCATACCTTCACCATCTGAATTAGATCATCTTCAGTTGGTTTTTCCTTAAACTGATTAGGAGATAACTTAATTTCTAACTGAGCAACTCCATCGACTTCCCATTCCTCAATTGTGTTTGTTGCCTCCATGCTACGCATTCTGAGAGCAGTCTCGATTTCCTCCTTCTTGGTTCTAGCTCGTTTCTGAGGGGCATCAGAGGTGCTTGGAGAATGGGAACTTTTGTGTTTGCGATCCCTTTCCTTTGAAGACTTATCTAAAAAGTTATTCAAATTAAAAGCTTTAGACGAAAGTACGAATACTTCGAACAGAATTTATGAATATTAAAATTCAATGGAGATAATAATGACCTTTGGATTTAGATCTATGTTCTGAACCCTTTCCATCATCTTCCGCAAGAAGCTCTTGGAAATCTGATCCATGCAAATCATTCCAAGCTTTTCGATACGAACTCTCGAAATCTCTAATCAAATTTACTTCATATATTGCTCTGTCTTCCCATATTTTTAATATTCTAAGTACGCTGCCCTTTGTCTTCTCCTCGGGTATTCTTGCCATGTGATCAAACATTTTTTTGAGAATCGGTGCAAAAGATTTCCCAAACTCGGCACCCTTCTTCCGACTATTTTGAATAACGTCGTTAGCCAAGTATACAAACGTCAGCTTTCTGTGTTCTTGGGCTAAATTAGGTTGGAAACAAAATGACCATTATATCTTCTAGTTCAACAATAATACACAGTAGTAACCCATAATAATATTTCATTGCAAACTTTGAACAAACCTTTCAAGAACTCCTTATACCAAATTTTCACAATCCCATTATGATGTTTTCTGTGATGAAGCAACCACGCAGATAACCCCTGGATTGATTGCTGTGATTGATTCAACTCTGCAAGCTTTCTCTCCAACGCACTCTCCGTGAATCCAGACATTTTCGAGCGTTTTACACGACCCCCTACAACTGATAGATTTTTATACATCTAGGAAACAATCGCTAAAAAATCATCAAACAAAGTCATATTAATTACCTTTAGTTTAGACATCAAAATGTAATCGGTACCACTTGACATGTCATGTTTAGTTAGTTTTGTTTTTTCTTACCTATTATGAGCGATTGATTCACTACCACCAAGCAGCGTCCGCCGATCTTCAATCTTGACCCCACTATAAAGCTTTCGAAACGACTGTCAGGTTTTCAGTAGATGCCGATAAGCAATATATACCCGATAAAATCAAACAAATTTCCTTCTGCTCAACACACAGCAAGTGTCAACATATAAAACATCAACAAATCTAGCTTTAACTGATAGTTACACAATAGAGCACATTTTTATCCCGAAATTCAGGATATTCCTTAGTTGCCTCACATTTTTATACACAAGCACAACACTTGTTCCGTTTGATATCCATTTGATTCAAAACAAACAATATACAAATCGCAGTTGAGATTTCGGATATGATAAATCTATACAGAAAAGAGTACAGTAGCTGGTTTTAGGTATAAAATATGGTGATGTGGATTATGTTGTTTTGGATCTGCAAGAATTGTTTATAGATGGAATGGAGTTATCTGCTTCACTCCGAAATAATGGTATACATAGTGAATATGGATATTTTTATACGTAAAAAGTGCTTTTACCTAAAAGAAAAAGCTTCGGTATACTTCTACACTACGAGCATTTCAGGATGTACCTGACATGATAAGGTAAGGTATGTTTTGCTGTAATAGATGATTTCCTCAGGGTTTGAAGCACAGTTGTCATCAATTGAGCAAGGGTTAATTTTTATTACAAATTGGGCAGACCCTGTGGAAAACTCTTTAAAGGCGATTTTAAAGTTTATCCAATATCAAAACGAGGTGGTTGATTGTATTTGGAAGGCAGTAGTTCCAGCAAGGAACCAATAATTTAAATTTCAAGATACCGGATGCTGGTCTGAAGTGGCGAGGATTTGATAACTGTTTCAAGTCCAATCCAAAGTAATGAATGTCAAAAGTGTTGTGCTAAGATTTAAGACAACAAAAGAGAAAAAAAACTTTCTAATTGTTAATGTTTTGATTCTATGTTAAAAGACTCTGACTGAAGGATGGACTACTTGCTTTGAAGTATAGGAATGATTTTCAGGTCTCGGGACGTACTGAAATGCAATTTACTTCCAATTTCTCAGGATTACCGATCCATGATTACGAAACAGAAACCTCTTTCTTTCTTTAATGAAACTGTCAGCCAGTGTAGTGTGTTAATGTCAAATGCGTGTAGTCTCCAGTTTGTAATATGATAATGTACCGAAGACGCTGAAGATAGGGATGTAGCAAATAGTAGATGGTGTTTGCTGAGAGTGGTCCTTTGTAATAACGATAAGTGGAGTGAAGTGATTGAGAACTTGGCTTGAAAATGATGAAGCAGAGCAACTTTGCAGCCGGAATGGCTTCTCCGGCTCAGTTGGGGGAGGAGGACCTCAGTTAGCGATGATGGATAGAAATCCAATGACACCGGGAGGATTAGCCTTATCTCATAGTCAAGAACTCCCATGCCTCGCAAGGTCAATCGGGTCAACTTATGGTTGCACAACAGCAACCTCCCGGTTCCAGTATATCTCTGGCGTTACTGATTGACTTTATTGTACAGCGAACTTATCATGATCTTACTGTGCTAGCAGAATTGTAAGTTTCATTGCATTCATTTTAAAAGTTTAATTTAGGCATTTCACTTTTGTTTCAATCTAAATCTTTTAATATGCAGATTACCGAGGAAAACGGATATGGAGAGAAAACAAGAAATTTCAGTTTCTCTGCGCGCACAAGATTACTTGCTGTTAGGCTTTTGGGATTGGTAAAATGGGCTTCCTCTGCTGCAAAAGTAGACAAATCTGTGGTAAGTTACTATAAAGTTAAACTGGCGTGGAATTATTAAAATGGAGCAGTAAATGAGACTTGAAACAACAATATATGAATCATTTTTACAAATTTTTATAGCATATTATGGGATTCTTGGAAAAACAATCAATGCTATTTGTGGAGACGGCAGATTTTTTATCCAGGATGGCCAGAGAAACTTTGGTGCATGCAAGGTTACCCAATTTTCACATACCCGCTGCAGTGGAAGTTTTAACAACTGGCACATATAATCGACTTCCTAACTGTATTAGGGTAAATTAGTACTTGATGAAACCTTAGAGTAGTTTAAACTAAATTATGAAGTACGATAATCTTATTATACGACTTTGCTTTCTCATGCGTTACCAGGAAAGAATTGTACCTCCCGACTCTATATCAACTTCAGAAAAGAAATTTGTGCTGTCTAAACTGAATCAAGTTATCTTACATCGTCTTGTTACAACCGAACTCCATCTCAAATGCGGAATCTCAAAGTAAACATGATTGTTGATTTGCTATTAGCCATGTCTGAAAGATATTTTAACGACAATTTTAATTGCAATAATTTTTATATATAGATTGAGCAAGGAAGAGTGGTGTGCAGAGTTGAAAATGAATTTGAAGTTTCACTGACAGTACTTGGAGATTCTCCAAACTCGCCTTGGCGAATTATCGAAATAGATATCTTGGTGGAGGACAAAGAAATTGGTGATGGAATGTCCCTTGTCCATCCTTTACAAATCAATTATATGCACAGTCTCGCCAGTCCAGGATTGATAATTCATCAGCACCTCTCAGAGAGCTCTACGACATTCTTCACGCCTTCGCACAATCTTTACAATTGGAGGTTCTGTATTCCAAGTTTTGAAATTGTGCCGAGAACGCTTGGGTGATTTCTTATCTGTTGAAGAATATACTGTAGGTCGATCCATAATATTGGGTTATTGGAGGTGAGTGTCATTCAAATTTTTCTCCCTTAATTTTAATTTCAACTTAACTTATAAAAACACTATTGTTCTGTTCGTTATGTCACAGAGAAACTGAGTGCATTAGATCCTAAAGCTGAACTGGGTTACCGTGAATATTTTCTGTGGATTTCAATGACCCTGCCCAGCCACTTGGAGTATCTCACCAACCTCCATTGTCGTCAGATGAGACCGTGCAAACTGGAGAAGGATTAAAGAATAATCAGTTAGAGAAAATATTAGTTCAAACTGTTTATTTACGCAGCAAGAACGGATTGACCGAGCTTCGAAAAGAAGTGGAACACTTTCTAGGAATGGATTGTTCTTTGCAAGGATCTCCTCCAATCTTAAGCATCCCCTATCCTCACACACACTGTTCTTAGGTTATAAAAAATACCGTACAAGCAATCTTTCACAGCTGAATATTTATTGTACAATTGCAAATCATTTGAAATCATTATATTGTGAATAGGTCGGAACAACTTTAGTAGCTGTCAAACATACACACTGGGCTTTTTGGTACACAATACCACAGTTTGAGCCATCACCACCTGTTGTGAATGATATACAACAGGCATTTAAATTCCATCAAACCCTGATCCTGTAAAGCTAAAAGCTTTTGCTTTCCCAACTAAGGTGCCACTGCAAACTCTACTTTTTGATATTCCTTGAATCTTGTGGGAACAAAAAATAATTTTAAATTTCATTTTACTCAACTTTAAGTACTGGGTGACAGAGAAAAGGTGCGAAAAGACGTTACAGCACCTTCCCGCAAGTTGCTCAGAGAAAATTACATTGTTAACTTGGAATGAGAATCCCATTTTAAATAAAATAGGAGCCCATAAACTTACAATTAAATTTCAAAAACATCCCTATGCAATTTTGGTTAGTCAAGTCTTAAGTACACTAATTTTACTGGTTTTATTATGTCTGTAATAATTGAAAGAGTAAGTGAGTACTGTAATGTAATGTAATTGCAATTTTGGTTCCTAGATTGTTGAGTTTAAAGAAAAAGAGGATCAACCAAACGAAATGGATTATTTCTTTTACTTAATTATGGTGAAAAAGGCATCAGCCGATGAAACTGAAGCATTGCCGGCTGGAGCAACAGTCGGTGGATCCCGTGCCAAAAGTTTTACTTGAAACCAACAACTACTATTCGTTAGATACATTTGCTGCTACGCATGGATCTTTCACCGATGTTGACGGTATGAATGCAATGAATACGCAACACGTCATATTGAATTTGGTAAAAACTTACGTTTACGTTTGTTCTAATGTTTGTTCCCCTTGTTGTTTAGTTGTGGATCCTAGCGAAAGACTCATTGGGAAGCGGCGCTACACATCTTCCGGTCAGAAGCATTCTGAACCCTCTTTTAAAAAATTTAAGCATCCTGCCTACTTCGTTCCTGAATTAGCACACATTGTTGCAATGTGTGATGAAAGACTACCGTTTGCGTTGTTAATGTCAGAAGTAAGAATTCACCGAATTAATTTTTGTGTTAAAAACTGAAGCGCTCTCAAGTTTTAATGTATCCAAAATATCATTATATTAGCTGTCAAACAGAGAGATAATCCACGGAGGATGCATGATTCAAGCAAACGGCTCATCCTTGGCAATACCAGTTCTTCGATTTCCTATGGTACTATCTAACGTGCCGCCCGTCAACATTGGATAAACTGCATACTCAACTGGACTCTGCTTACATAAGATATCAAACCCAGTTACGAGGATTCCGTACATGGAATTTAGAGCTTAAGTTTAGCTCCATGGCCCGGAAGGTATGTACATTTTATTTGTTATTTGAGTACTTCAGATAGTGGTTAGTATTTCATTTATTGTTCTATTGTTCTTTTCAAAAATTTCAGTACGACGCCTGGTGTTGAGAAAACCATTGAATTTTGGATACGATATGACAGTTTCTTCTGAGGAGCATATTCCCAAAGTTGTGGATAGTATGATAGATGACTGGACTACGATTGCTAAACTGTTTCACTTAATTGTGCGATCGAATTTTTGCCGACAATTCAGCAAAGCTGCTCCAATATCTGTGAAATCATATTCTTGGAATAAACTAATAATTTCCTATGGACCAAATAAAGCCGCAATTGTTACTGTGCAGTACAGTATTACGCGAGAAAGTCTACAAACTTTCTTTTGGTATGTTTTTGTTATGTTGAGTGTTTTGTTAGTTAGTTAGTTACCAGATATTTTTGGAACGGTTTAAAATATTTAATGAAATCGTGTTTGTGTTGTATATTCAAAGGTGGGAATACTTCACATAACCCTCATACTCTTCTTAAGGGGGCATCCTTCAAGCCAGTATATTAACTCTACAAGCGGGATCATTTGGATGGATTAATGAAATTACTGAATGAAACTTACGAAACCACTGTATTCTCTAATTTAAGTTGCCTACAACACCACAGCTGGGAGTCATGTACTCCCGACCGCAGATACCAGTCCAAAACTTTCGTTTTGAGTTCCACATTTATTATTCATATTACGTAATTAGTTGTTTACTGCAGGCGGTCTATTTGTTTGGATTGTGAACCTTTTCAACTCCGAAAATGCGGCCTTGTAATTTTACCATTCGAAGGATGGAGGCTTTACTGTCCCAATTCGATAAAATAAACAATTCTGTTTTTTGGGAAGAAATTCTTTCCCAAACACAAGACTAAAAAAGTTAGTTCATTGGTCATGACGCGTTTTAAAATTATTTTATGTGAAATTGTGTGCTTCCCACTTGTGGTTTGATGAGTTGGGATGATAATTAATTGGTTGCTAAATTAATGCATTTGGTTTTTGTTATCAGCTCCTCAAAGTATGTGGGAGAAACCAAGTAATTCGTCAGGACGATCTTCAATCTGAGGGATGACAAATTCCTCCTTCAACCCAATATTCCACCTGTTAAGGGGAAATG